>SWBT01000244.1:0-261828 GCA_005298045.1 Pleurotus ostreatoroseus | reverse complement strand
CAGCGGACGGCACGGTATATGCGTTCGAATGTAGGTACTGCAGGAATAGACTTGTGTAGTATAAATATAACATGTATATTATCTCAGTATCTACCTAAATAAATTATTTGTTACGCTATTATACATGAGAGCGAGGACTGCAGGGAGGTACAAGACGAGCAAGCCTAGCGCCGGTGCTGAATTTCCCGAGGTGAAAATGTCGCGCAAAAGACTGAGGAAAGGTGCAGGGAAAAGTGTAGGACAATTCCTCTTTCCCCTAGTTTTTTCCCGACCTTTCCCTCTGTCTTTTCTCGAGGAAAAGACGTAGGAAAGGTCACCTTTCCCACGCCTTTCCCGCAGGGAAAAATCCGCGTCGACGCGCGGTGCCGCATGCGATCAAGCGCCTCGAGCACATCCGAACTAGGACACCATAATAAAGAGCAAGGAAAACAATGAGCAACATTCTTGCGCACCGCAAACGAACCGAGATTCCGAGTAAGTTCATGATTATGCAAATAGAAATGATAAATGTCGTTGAAAGCCCTTGGAGGACTTCACCTCCAAATTTAATCACTTCACCGTCCTTCCGAACTCCTTCGAGTTGGCGCTGATAAGAATATGACTCCAAACGCTCGCTCGCTCGCTGCTTGGTCTTCGAGGCTTTCTCACTACATCACCATCGTTGCGAGTGTTTGGAGAACATGGATACAACGAGCATCGAGCTCTCAATTCGAAATGATGTGACGCCCGCAGAATCGGGCACAACAACGCCACACTATCCTGAAGCAGATGAAACAAGCAACCAAAACCTTATTTCCCTGGAACCTGTTGACGGCGGTTTCTCTGCTTGGTCTTTCGTGAGTGTCTGCTCGTATATGAAGATCTGTTTTATTTACTGATATCATATAGCTGATAGCCGGATTTCTTACCGAAGCTCTCGTCTGGGGTTTTCCCAATACTTCGGGAGTTCTGCTCGCGGCGTACCTCAATGATCCCATATATTCCTCACAGCCGCATGCCAGCTCTTTACTCCCACTAATGGGTACCCTGTGTCTCGGGATCATGTCGTGCTCAGGTATGTATTTCTGGAACTAACCGTACGCTTCTATCATCTAGTGCTTACGTTCTTCTCCGGAATAGCGGTCATAATCTACCCTGTCATGCACTACTATCCTCACATACGCCGCTATTTTACATGGGCAGGGACTTTGATATGTACAGCTAGCCTTTTGGGCGCAAGCTTCACGACCAAGGTACCTCTACTTGAACTTATGAGTACGGCATGCAAGCTCATCGCAGAAAGCTTACAACGCTTGTAGCACTCCAAGGCGGGCTATTCGCTGTCGGAGGATGTGAGTCGCCAATGTTTATCTCTAGGGTTGCTATCTGACTTGGATCTGTAGCCATTGCTTATGCTCCAGTTCCGTCCTATCTATCTGAATGGTTTGTGCAGCGCCGAGGACTAGCCAATGGAATCATATTCTGCGGTATGTAACCTTGACGGCGATTTTGTAACATGTAAACCCAAGGCTTCCGCAGGTGCTAGTACAGGGGGAATCATGTTCCCCGTAGTGCTGCCTATCCTTATCGACAAGTATGGGATCATGCACACTGTACGGGGCTATGCGATAGCCCTCTTCGTAGGGATGCTACCCGCTTTGTTCTTCATGAAGGCGCGTCTGCCAGAATCACGTGTGCACGGTCCACGGCCCCGCGCACAAAATAACGCCTGGCTGAAAGACAAAAACTTCTGGTTCTTCATGTTGATAAACACGGCGCATGGACTAGGGCTTTTTGTCCCGCTCACATGGCTACCAAGTGAGCGTCTCGTTTCGTACAAACAAATATCCCCTCTCATTCTGTTTTGTTCAGCTTATGCGTCCGCTCTTGGACTCAGCTCTGCTCAAGGATCTCTTTCACTCACATTGTACAATGTTTTCGGTGCATTATCCAGTTCTTTGGTCGGCTTTCTGTCAGACAAATATGATGTCTGGGTCCTTGCTCTCACGTCTCTGGTCCTCACATCGATAGCCACTTTCTTGCTATGGGGTTTACTCTCCTACTCCTTAGCAGGTATCCTGGTCTACGCGATTGTTTACGGCGCGGTGACAGGCGGCTTCGGTAGTCTCTGGAGTGCCTTTGGCAAAATCATCGCTAGTATGTCCCCAATTCACGTACACCAATATATTTGGCTAATGTACCGCTTCCAGAGGACGACTCTTTGTTGACCACCACTGTTTTTGCTGGATTGATGTTCACTCGCGGAATCGGCAACATCATCTCGACACCGGTGTCCACTGCTTTACAGGAAGCTCACTACACTGCACAATCAGGTGGCTTCAAATCGGGCTACACGGCCGCAGGTGGCAGGTACCAAGACATGATCATTTTTGCGGGCACCTGCTTCGCTGGTGGTGCAATAATCACTCTCATTGGATGGGGCGTGGACAGACGAAGTCGTGTTGACTAAAGTTGACACGGTATGAATCCTGTCGGAGCAAGTAGCCGGGCTTCATGATGCAGCAAACTGAGCAACGACTAGCCCTCTCGTACCTCTGTAAAAACAAAGCATCATCGTTAGAATGGACAGCAACCACCGAATGTATACCCGCAGCGCTCGGCACCGAATGACGACGAACAGGTTGGACTGTTGGAAGAGATCCGGACGACAAAGGTTAGAGGATGATGTGAGAATAGAATATGAAAAGTTCATAGTCCAGATGGTACAGAAGATCTTACATATTGTTAACTACTATTGTGAGATGTTATCAGAGACGCAAGCGATGACATGCAATGTATATCGTGATGAGCACAAGCA
Organism: Pleurotus ostreatoroseus; assembly: GCA_005298045.1. NCBI lineage: Eukaryota > Fungi > Basidiomycota > Agaricomycetes > Agaricales > Pleurotaceae > Pleurotus > Pleurotus ostreatoroseus. The sequence continues at coordinate 259,031 of SWBT01000244.1, read as the reverse complement.
ACCAAAGAGAGCAAGCAAAGGAAAGCAGATCAACAGGCCAACATTAAATGAGCAAGCATCATCATCCATATCCCGTCTACTTAACTCGTTATCACACTATGACTCTTTGGCGTCAGACACAGCTTCCACAACGATATTCGTGACCATGAGCGCCGTGTATGCAGCTATGAGCGCGAAGCCCCATGCACGAGGGAGGAAGTAGCCGTTCCAAGGTACGAAGATAAGTGTGGCAATGAGGAGAGCCAGGAGGCCGAGGGAAGTGATGACAAGGGTAGTGGAGAATTCTAACGGATAGGGTTGGTCGGTCTGGCGGATGATGTAGGTGCCTGAGATGCCGATGCCTAGGAGGATGTTCAACATGGGTCCACCAAAGCAAGCGGAGAAGCCCATGATGGGGGCGAAGACCTGGAGATGTCATATTCAGTATTTACCGCGTAAATAACATGGATAGGGCGTACAGCAACGCTCATGTTGGCCACAAGATCCGCCAGCGAATTGCCCACAGCGAAGATCGTAAGCCCAATGATGGCATCGGACAGTCCGAAGATCAAGCCGAATGTCTGCACGGATGCTCATTTAGAGAACGGTTAAGGAAAGGCCTCTACTTCGCACTCACCTGGAGAACCTCAACAACTTCATCAGCGATCGCCATGATCCACACTATTGCGACTATGAAGCCCATGGTACAACGTGCTAAACGGGCTGTGGGGTGCTCGCCTTTCTGCGAAAACACAGCGACCAAGATCCCAATGGCTATTCCCGCGATCCCAGCCGCAAGAAGTATCCATGGCTCTTGTTTGGAACCCGCTATAGACGAAGCGCGTGGTAAGCACTACATGATGGTAAAGAAGGAAGTGACGCTTACAGAATAAGATCGAAACACAAAAGAGGGGGCCGACTGTACACTGTGTTGCCATCAACCACTTGTTGAACTTGAGTTCATGGACTGCAGTGTCTTCGTCCTCATCAATATCCTCCGCCGCCACCAATGTCCTTTCTCGGCCTACACCTTCTTCCTCGAATTCAACAAGACGACCGACATCCCCGCCACGGCTTGCGGTGTACTCCTCAACAGAAAACCCGTCTAGCTTCTCTGTATGCGCATCATCACCGTCATGGTTCGTCACCACGACAGGGAGTGTGAGGGTTAGCATCATCACCGCCGGCGCTGCAAAAATGGCGGCGATCTTCCCTAGAAACGATTTCGACTTGAAGTTGTGCAGTGTGGGGAAGAGTATGTGCCATATGACGGAGAGAGTGCGGAAGAAACGCTGGCGGCGTGTTGGCGGCACATACGGGACGGCTGAGATATCGGTCGTCGTTTCCGTTATACTGGGTGAGGCTGGAGTGTGGGAGATGGTAGGGATTGTTGTGTTACCCGTTTCTTCGTTCGGCACAGCTAGCAATCCGCCGTTCTCCACGTCCTCAGAAAGAGAGTGTCTAGGTGAACGCTGCTCTAACGGAACGCTCTGCCCTTGTGCTAGCGCAGCGTCCCAAGGATCGCGCGTTTCGTCACTGAAAGAAAATGCAGGCGTACGAAGTCTCGAGCTGCTTGAATGTCTCCTGGAATGATGCGAGTACGAATGTTGGTGATAGTGTCCGCCTGGATATGGCGATATTGGTGTGTCGAAGAGATTAAGACTCGTTCCGGCTGCTTCTTGCTGTAGGGATGTGACGACGCGACGGAACTCGAGGGCGCCGATGAGGGAGAATGAAGGCATGTGGTTTCCGTGTGGGCTGGGTGTCAATGAACTGGAGTTGGACCTCGAGATCATATGTGAGGAGTGTGGCGAAGCGCTGCGCGTATGTGGTCTTGCGGGCAGTTGTAAGTGGAGACTTTGACGCTGGGGACCTGGTGTCGATACGGTACGCCCGCGAATGTAGCTAGCTGCTGCTGGTGTTGGGCTCGCTTGGTAACAATGAGATTGAAGGAGTCAAGACAGTAAAGATAGTAGACATACGGTCATCCAAGTACGGTTCGTTGATCAATGGCGCATCCAGAACGCCTTCTTCTCGATATTCATCACGAATAAGTTCCTCGAGACGCTTGATCCGTTGCTTGCGCCTTTCCCACCAGCTTCCGACAACGACGACAGAGACGTAAAGTAGGTACAGTCCCACAAGACCGACGCTTTCCCATGCCTCGAGCTTGCTGTCCCATAGGACAATCAAGACTAAAACAACAGCAATCGTGAAGAACCCGACGTCTCGTAGGAACGGGCCCCGATCCACCTTGAACGGCTTGATGATACACATACTGCCAACAACGCAGGACGTGACGAAGGAGGCCGCACCGAGTAGTTCGCCTATTGCAAGGCCCCCAGAGTCGGTACGCATGGCTGCGAATGTTGCAAAGACATCGGGACTGCCGTTTCCAAACGCGAGGAACGTAACTCCGGCGACATTCTCGTCGAGACCAAGGATCCGTGAGAGGGTGCCTAAATTAGGGCAGAAGAAGTCGGAGGCACTGATTCCTAACGTGCTGAATAGGAATAGAAGCCATAGGACAAGGCCGGCGAAGACGAAGGGCCGTACGGAAGGTTTCGCACAGAAGTAATTGCGCACGTATGGTATCGACAAGACAGTGTGTGGTTTCGGACATGTCTCAACGACATTAGCACACTGCTCTTTCATCGGAAGGTGTATAGGATGACACTAGTCATAGTACGCAGAGGTCACGCGAACGCTTGTAGAAAGAGTAAAACGACTCACTTTATCCTTTGTATCCACGTACGTGCCATTGTCATACTGCAGCTCAAGTAGGCTCCTCTTGCCAGCAAGATTACCGGTCGAGAAAGAAAGACTAGAAGCGCGACTTGGTACCTCTGCAAAGCGGGAGTATGACCATAGCAGGCAGTTGAGGACGAAGAGGAGGAGAAAGATGAACCTCGGGACACCAGACGCCATGGTGGTCGCGGTAAGAGGTTGTGGTATCAAAGATGGGTGGTTTTAAGCCGTGTTTGCGTCGTTGCTGAGCCTTGCCTATGGCATGCGGGCTGGAGGAGACTGCAGCAGTGCAAGGTCCACTCTGCGGCAAAAGTTAGCACGCTGAAATGGTCTAGCTTCTAGACGCCTGCGGCATCAGGTTCGCACGGACTTTGCCGAAAGTACTTAGACGCGCAATGAACGCGGAGCGGACGCGCTGAGCGCGACCCTTTCAGACAACGACCACCACGGGCAATCCTCTGCCTTCCTCTGCTCACCCCTTGCTTGATACCCCTATAGATGTAAACTTAGAACTCAATTTGTGCCAGAAAACACACGTTCATTTGGGCTGGCCATGTCAGAGGTTCCGCAAACGGATGTCTCCCGACCGTCAGCTCTCCCAACAGCGAGTCTCCGCCGAAGAGATGCCCAACCTACTATTGATCAAAACTCTGAAGAGTACCTCGAAGCCGTAGAGGAGCAGTGGAACAAGAAAGTGGATGTAGAAGTGGATACCTTGGTCGACGGCATGGTGGACCTAGTGAGCTTGGCCTCTGTAAGCGGTCGTGTGCTCTAAGCTACCGCACCACCATAGCTGACGGCTTTCCCGCAGATCGGTGACAAGGATAAGTTTCGAATCGCGCAAGAAGCGTTCCAGGCTGAATGCCGTGCCGAGTCCATGGTACGTCATATCATTCGAGCCATGAGTAGCATGTGCTGATACCCATAGCAGATTCGAGCGGCGCACTCGCTTCTCTCCATTATCCATTCTATGAAGCTCCTCCTCCTATTGTCGGACGAAGCTCAGATTGCAAACAGGAGAGACCAAGAAATTAGGATTGTGAGGGCAGAGAAAGAAGAGACGAAGAAGAAAGTTGCCGCCTTGTTGAACGAACTACTGAAGCCACAACAGAACTCGTAGACATGTGTCTTCGGTCTCTCATGCCTCCGACAAAACTTTCGTCACAGATAGTGTAATGGGTCGAAGGGAGACCCATGCTGTTTGAGTTAACTTGATGATGTCATTGCACTGACGATACTATCTCATGATTCAGGGAAGAGCTAAAGGAGCCACAATTCATTTACTGTGCGTCCCTTTGTAAAGTCAAGTTCACAGAATGGTAGGATTACCGGCGAGGTATACTATAGATGCATACTAGAGCTTGACTGCGCTATAATCAGCTCGCCTCGAACGGTTTCTCTCCCACAGCAGAGTATGCTACACCACGTAGATTCCAGCCGACGTCTTGGGTTTGAACGTTTCCGAGTCCATCCACAGCCCGACTATAGACTATGCCATTTCGCGTTTCGCCGGGTAACGACACGGTCGCTTCCCATAAGGTCCAGCTCCATCGGTCCTCCTGATAAAATATTTGCGCTGGTAGCCAAGTACGACCGTCGATGCTAACCTCGACCGTCTTGACCTGAGCTTGCGTCGTTCCCACTGCATATCCCTTCAGGTACAAAGTTGAGTCCAGCACTCGCGCCGTTCCTATGACGGAATTTAGCGGGGTCTCCTGCAATGCGGGTACTTTCGACCACCAGTCGTCGTCGTCGGCCATGTCGTGTGTGCGAACCTACTATCACGTGAGCTTCCCTTGCGTAGAATACGATCGTAATAACTGACGTACATTGGGAGGTAGGATTTTGTAGTCTTTCTGTTGATAATAGTTTCCCGACTCATGTCCGGCGACCGTGATGCGGTTCACCCACTTGACCCATCTTGCACCGGAGTGCCCTGGGACGACCATCCTGAACGGATGCCCATGATCGGGGGTTAAGGTTTCGCCATTCATCTGAACATTCATGTCACCAAAGGAGGTCTCTCAGGCGTCGAAGCACGCACCTCATACGCTAAGAGACAATCGCCAAAGTTGTCCAGAGCTTTCTCCAAGGGTATCGATGCGCCAAACCAGTCGTCTTCTTCACAGGCCGACACAAACGAAGCGAAACATACGTGTAGGTTTGCCGATGCTTCTTCGGTTTTGATTCTTGCCTGCGTCAGCAGGTTTCGCAGCCGGACGCCTCCCCATCTGACGTTGCATATCGTCCCTTCTCCCCACAGCAGACCCTCCACAGGCTGCCTCTTCTTGTCTTGCATAGACTTGCGTCTATTGCCGGCGTACTAACCCACTCCATATTAGTCAACATAATCACTGTACATATCGAGAAAAAGCTCACCTGCAAAGCGGAAACAACCTCAGACTTGGGGAACTGTCTGCGCAAGTTTGCGTGACTGTACTCGGCTGGCTCTTCTACCAGCCCATCAACCTTAACGGTGAACCCTCTGGCATCGACATCCTTGATTGGGCCTTAGTAGGGGTCAGCAAACGCTTAACATTCCGAATGTGCACCTACAATGATTACGACAATATACCAGTCGCTCCGGCGTCACGGGATGCTCCAATAGAGCGTCGAGCGGAGGCTCAGCATTGAAAGGACGGTCGTCGTGCGTAATGAGCTGATCTGAATGAGGGGGTTCTTTATTAAAGTCCATAGTATCAGTATTCATGACAGACGGAAGGATTCACTGCGCTGGAGAACTGACAAGTACTGTAGTATGGGTCTGCCGCTGAAACAGGACTCTAGCGCGGTGGATCCACCTAGGATACTGAAGTGATGTCACCTGCTAGGGCACGCGACCCAGCACTCGCAACAGTTCGGCGCGTTATCTCGAACGCCACACGGCACCATATGTCTCCTGAGGTGTCGTGGTTCATCCTGGTGCAACAGTGGATGACGAGGATCGCTCTGGACCTCCGATTTCAGCTTGATGAAAAATACTGGAACGGAAGCATACTGACTATATGAGCACCCCCAACCCCTAGCTATAATTCAAGAGTGCTCCTTCGACTGCTCCATGTGCGTGCCGAAGAACGTTCGAGTTGGAACATGGACGCAGAAAACCAGGAACTCACTGGTCCATCTGTGGCGCTTGTGCAGGTGATCGGGGTCCTCATCAATTTTTAGGCGCGGCGTCTCACGAACCAGATCCGCGATGGCGCGACCACAGCTTTGCTGTAAACCCAGTGCTCTTACACATGAGTGGACCGACAGCTTACAACTTGATATCGGCAACTAGATATGACAAAATCCTTTTGAACGTAGACTGGAATACGGCGGCTAATGGAGGAGAGCCCTCTCCGTTTTTGCTGCTGCCTTACAACCTTGACAGGTTGACTGACGCGGTCAGGAAGCATGGTTGGGTGGTCCCTGAAGATCTGCTGACCATGCCGTACCTTTTGGATGTCTGCAAAGCGTCCGTGGACTTGGCTGTCTCAAAAAATGGCGACATCCCGATGAAGGTGAGTCTTTCCATTGTTGATCCTGCGTAGATCATCAACTCACTTTCTATGCCACAAAGCTACGCATCATCCTACAAAGTGACGGCAGCCTATCAGCGACTGCATCCCCCGCACCTCCGCTGCTCAATAACGATCTGCTCATTGCGTCACCAGACGCCGTCCGTACAATCTACATCGATCCCAAATCCACGTCCCCATCTCTTTTCACCTCCACCAAAACCACCCAGCGATCCTTGTACAACGACGCCCGCGCCCGCGTCGGCCTCTCACCCCTCCCCACACCCCAAAACGCACACAACGATGTCCTCCTCCACACCCCCACCGGCCTCGCCCTCGAGACCTCCATCCGCAACATCGCCTTCCGCCGGGGCGACGTATGGGTGACGCCCGCCGCGCACAGCGGCTGCCTCCCCGGGGTGATGCGGCGGCTGATGCTGGAGAGGGGGCTATTCGTGGAGGGCGACGTGCGCATGGACGACGTCACCCCGGGCGAGACCGTCCTGACGGTCAATGGCGTGGAAGGCTGTCGGATGGGCAAAATGGCGCTGCTGCCGGAGTAGCTCGGGTGCAGGGCCTATCTGCGCGGGCTACAAAGGCAAGAGCATGTTTGACACCTGTCGTGTCTGGAAGGCTTCGCGGCTCGTGCGATAGCGAGATACACGAGTCCGTAGACAGGATCTACCCGATGACAACATTCGCGAGTGGGCAGAAGACAAAGACAAAATGCAGGGCCAAGCGTTGCTGATTTCGTAAGTGCACTTCATCACACAAAGCCATTCTTACAAGTCTAAGTTTGCTGGAGGGGAAAGCAGGAGACACGCGCTGTTCTCATTGGTACACACGATAATGACCGTTCCTATCTTCCGCCCACTTTCCGCGGTCACGAATGCATCGAAAGATGGCTGTCTATCGTACGCATTTGCGTAAGATGAATCTGTTCTAACCACCTCGTTGCTCTCCCTTCCCGTCGAAGACAGATACAGCCACAGGACCCTGTGAGCCAAACATCTCGCAACTTCCCCATTGATACTTTCCCGCCCTCTTACATGGATATAAGGGTCCTAGCCTGGATACCGCGGCTCTCATTCGACGTATTAGCATACTCGTATGCTGTGTCACACTGCAATATTTCGAAGCTACGAGCACTGAACCAAGTCGAGCATCGCCCGACGATTCCTCGCGAACTTACCCACTGCGCACCGAGGTTATGTGCGCACCGTGGCTTCTGTCGAACGTTCTCTTTTCCACAGCCGTGGACGTCGACGCTCCCACAGTGCACTTCTCCGCCCCTGGTAGCCTGGCTTCTCATCTCGTATAGCCTAATGTATACGCGCCGCCCAGTGCTGTATCAGGATTCAGAAGCGTACACACAGCAGCAGTACGACGCCCGCGAGCGCGGACCCAGCGCATTCGTTGCGGAAGCACGAAGCCTGGCGACCATCTGTAATCCATATCCATATCCCCATCTGCCTTCGCGCATCGACCCAGATAGAAGGCGAGCGCGCTATCGATGGTCGCCCCGCCGCCGTGTTCGTCGCCAAGAGCCAAGGTGCAGAACACAGAGCGAGCACACGTATCTCCCCATCGTACGGGGCGGCCCGCTGCATTTATCGCCATGGCCTCAGGCTGTCGAGGCACGCGGGAGCCAGCGCGCCGGGCTCTCGTGTGCGCGCCCTCGCGGGGCCCACGAACGTGCGCTCGCGGGCGCCCGCCACAAAGTCCAATATGTTATACTTCGCCCATCGACTATCTGAATCGACCGTTCCGTCTCGATTGGATCGATCGCATCTCCTAGAAATCTTCGTCTTCGCATATGTACAGGATGATTTTTCACGAACAGGCTGAGTGATCCAAAATCCCATGTGCGCCTTGGTGCTGTATGTACTCGGTGGAAAGCTTCTCCTCGACTTGGGCTTCGATGCATAGGCTATTTGACGAACGAACGAGGGCGAGTCGTTTGGATGCTAAATCATAATGCTTGGCGGAGCATCGAAGAGCCTTCAGAGCTTCGCCACAACGCCAATAGCAACCCAACCCTAATGTGTTCCGGTCAACCCACCCGAGCCCGCGAGCTCCGAGCCAGAATCTAGCGTGAGGAATAGATCACGCAGAATTCCCCGGCGAGCATTCAGCCGCAGATGTAGAAAGTCCGGAGGCCGACTGGTGCGGGTAATCAAACTGGGACCACAAACACTTGAGGAGTATAATCACGTTCGAGATACGAGGCCTGGCTCGAAGTGCGAGATGAGAGGAAGGTTCGATCCTGTTACGCTGATGGGTAGACTGACGTCGGTCTGGTGGTCCTGGACCCTGGATCCTAAATCCCGCGTCCCGTGTATGCGCCATGTCTCGGAGTGGTCGCACGAGCAACTCGAAGCGCGGCCCCGATTGTGTCTACGCAAATTCCAAATCAGCACTCATGCCAAATCTGCGCGAAGGTTCAGGCTCACATCCGAGTCTGCGTGAGCGCAAACGGAAATGAGCATGAGCATAAACTAAGCAAGTTGAACGACGGGACTTTGTATGCTAATCTTCGCTGCAGACACCGTGGCACACGACCGCCATCTTGGCCGCCTTGGCCCTAAGCGCACACTGCCCTCTCGCTCGAGCCCATATATGTACAAGCCCGCCGTCGCACGACCACGATCGCTCGTCGACCAGGTCGAGGTGCAGGAACGCCCTTGGCCAATTCAACGCAGTGATCGGTTGGGATTTGCGTACCCGTAGCGTCGATGGGGGGTGGGACGTGGACCCACAAGCTAGCTGCGGGCACGAGACATCCTTTCGCTGCCAGCACCACGAAAGAGCAGAGAGGCAGACATCTGGAGCCTATACACGGCTGAACTGTTGTATGTGCAATTGTTTCCGAGTGTGCTTTCAGGCCTCAGGGCCCGCGTCGTACTCTGACTTTCGGCGGCGGCGTACTTAGATAATTCCTTGGCGGCTCGTTTTGGTCTAACGAAAATCTCTGGCTGGTTTTTTCGTTCGCTCTTCGCTCTTCGGCTGCCTTGTGCACGTCCGCTTGCGTGGCATGTATTGTGTACAGCGGGAGTCTGTCGGCCAAGCCGATAGAAGTATAATCAGCCCTGTAGACCCACTGTAGCAAGTTGGTATATATACCAGCTGCACTCTGCCGGGTCTTCCGAGAGAGTGCAATTGGTACATATTCAAACGTTCGACGGTGATGCAGTGGGAACATTGTCCTTCCCTCGAGGTGGATCATCCGCTCCCCAGGTGAACTTGAAGCCTTATCCGAGTCTGACATCATGCCCATGTTCAGATGATGCTTACATCTTCCGAGAAATTACTATACATCTGTATCAGATATGGGATGGCACGAAGTGACGCGGAAGGCGAACATATACTCACGATGTCACATATCTCAACACACTGGTCCAGCGAGTCGGAGGGCACAGGAATATGGATGCATCGCCCTTGCCACCTTCGCTTTGCACTGTCGCTCTCAGAGACCCAAATGTTCAAGTGCTCAGTGAAACACCGCTTCGTAGCATAACGGGAGAGCTAGTCGCCACGGGCTGGAGCTTGGAGAACCTAAGTGGCACTGGCACGGTATGATATACACGCGGCGCACAAGCACGTTCGCCCGTCATGCAACACTTAACCGGACACGGGCTGAGAGCCAGACGCTGTATATGTATGCGAACATATCGGGCGTCCGCGATCATCGATGGTATGGGTGCCTGTGATGGCGGTGATGGAGTGATGGGGAAGGCGCGTGGATGGTGTCTTGATGGGAAGTTTGGTCCGTGAGTACTTATTTAGTTGTTGGGTGCGGAGACTTCGAGGGCGGTGGTGGCGACTCCGACGAAATGCACGTCGCGGCGACGTGTCAGGACGCGAACTCGTGTCGTGTGCTATCGAATCAATAGCGGCGAAGTCAATAGTGTCCCTGGACTCAGATCGCAGGGCCGGAGTGCATGCATGCATGCGTTCCGTTGCGCTTCCCATTAAGGACGCCATCAAAGGACGATCAATGACGAAAGGACGAAAGTGGTCGGCTTCCTTTGTCTTCAAGGCAGAAAATCTTCCGAAAAGAACGTTCTTTCATTGTGAAAGTCAAAGCGCCTCCATGGTAATTCAGTTCGGATGGCGGGGACGCCGCCACATCACTGGTTTTGTGATCGTATCAGCCGAGACGAATACAAGGCCCTTGGAAGGTGGAATTCACGAGGATGATGAGGCTGAGGAAGATGGATATGGTATCGGCCTCGTGCTCGACCGAAAGCTCTTAGTGTTTGGGTTGGATCTAAGTGCGCAGTGAGCTTGTTGGGATGGCAGCGCAATTAGGATATGGGACGTATGTTCGCAATGCCGACGGCCGGCTGGAGAACGGTGAGCGATCCGCGAACGAAGGTGCGCATGACGAAGCGGGCATGTGCAGCTGCCATAACACGACAGTGCGCCACAGACTAGTAAAATAAGACTTGGCGGAGGGCACTGCTTCGTGGCGGAGGGATCCTTGGTGATGGATGTGCGGCCTGGGAGGAAAAGGGATCAGGGTCGCGGGGCGGAGAGGAGGGCCCGGAGCCTAGATGGGTCGCACCGGGTGATGGAAGAGACGAGGCAGCGGGTGCCGGAGAAGCATATGTGTGCGAGCCCCCCGGAAGATGGCACAAGACCGTCCTCGCGAGCGGTCCTGGCCCTCTGCCCTCGCACGTCGGCACGGTACGATATATTGCACGCACTGCGCGTATCGCATACAATGCAGCACACACAGCGAGTTCCCGCGGCTGGCAGTGCAGAGAGTCGAGTGCCGGTTCTGGCTGTGCGCGTGTAACAGAGTTCTGTCAGGCCTAGGACGAAAGCAGAGATTGTGAGAAAATTGCACGGAGTGAGAGAGAGATCAGGAACAGCCTGCCGGGATAAACATTCGCTGTGGTCAGAGTCGCCGGCGCGTAGCCGAGCACTCGTAGCCTGGTGCAGCCGCTGCAGCGAGAGGGAACATGCGCCGGGTGAGGGACGATGCGAGAGTGAGACTCGGAGTCAGCGTCGCGCAACGGGCGTCAGGCGCACGTGAGCGAACGTGGCGTCAGTTCCCGCGCGCCCATTGGCTGCTTAGTACGAACGTGCAAGGTACACCTCGTCTGCATTTGCCTCCCAATCCAGGCTCAAACTTGGGCTCAGAACGCCCTGCAGCACGATACTGATCCATTTCCAAATGGCGATCGGAATGCTCCCGTCCTCGACTGATGTCCTCGCTCGTTTTTATTTAAAGGCGCACATCGTCTGCATGGGTGTCTCTTCTCACTGCTCTCCCTCCCTCCCGCCCGCCCCGCCGCCCCTCCCTGGCGCAAAACGAGCACGCGATGTCTTACCAAATAGACAAGGTCTCTACGAGCAGTGACTCTGACCCCAAGGGCGTCGCTCCGCCCGTCGCCTACAACCTCGACGAGAAGCGCCGAGCCGCCCTCGCAGAGGTCGACAACGCCAAGTTCTCGTATGTCTTCTTTTCCTCTCTATCACCTCCGAGCTAATCGGAATTTGCAGCTTCTTTCACTTCAAGGTCTGCTTGGTCGCTGGTGTGGGTTTCTTCACCGATGCGTGAGTCGCGACGCCCAATACACCGTTATCATGTGTCTCATATGCCCCGTGATCGCAGCTACGATATCTTTGCCATCAACATCGCCTCGACGATGCTCGGCTACGTCTACGGTAAGGGCCAAAAGCTCAGCACGAACCAGGACCTCGGTGTCAAGGTCGCGACACCCATCGGTAACCTCGTCGGTCAATTACTCTTCGGTTGGCTCGCGGATGTCGTCGGTCGCAAGCGCATGTGTACGTCCTGTCTCTTTCACGCGTGATATCTCGATCTGACGCGACTTTCAGACGGTGTCGAGCTCATGATCATCATCGTCGCCACCTTTGGTCAGTCCGTCGCCGGTGAAGCACACGCCGTCAATGTTATCGGTGTCATCATCGCATGGCGTGGTCTAATGGGTATAGGTATCGGAGGAGATTATCCTCTATCTGCTGTCATCTCGTCCGAGTTCGCGTCTGCGCATATTCGTGGTCGACTTATGACCGCCGTGTTCGCCAACCAGGGCTGGGGCCAATTCAGTACGCATTTTTCTTGTTTCCAACGCTTGAAGCGCCGCTAACCCCCTTCCCCTGCAGCTGCGGCACTCATCGCGTTCATCATCACCCGCGCATACAAGGGCTCGATCCTGCACGACGACCCCAAGGTCCTCCCGCACGTCGACCAAATGTGGCGCATCCTCATCGGCCTCGGCTGCGTGCCCGCGTGCATCGCGCTCTACTTCCGGCTGACGATCCCCGAGACGCCGCGTTTCACCATGGATATCGAGCGCAACGTGAACCAGGCCGCGCAGGACGTCGACAACTTCCTCACGTCCGGCACGTACTACGTCGACCCCGACACCACGATCGAGCGCGTCCAGGCGCCCAAGGCCTCCAAGCGCGACTTCATCCACTACTTCAGCCAGTGGGAGAACATGAAGCTCCTCATCGGTACTTCTTACTCGTGGTTCGCGCTCGACGTGAGTTTCTCGCAGATCGCTCACGGTTCAGTTCTTCTGCGGTTCTGACCGAGTTTGCCCCGCGCAGATTGCCTTCTACGGTCTCGGCCTGAACTCGTCCATTATCCTGAACGCAATCGGCTTCGGAAGCCCCTCGCCTGAGCTCACCGGCGGCATGAAGGTCTTCACTAACCTGAACAACATCTGCGTCGGCAACATGATCCTTTCCGTCGCGGGACTCATCCCCGGCTACTGGGTCGCGTTCCTCTTCATCGACTCGTGGGGCCGCAAGCCGATCCAGCTCATGGGCTTCGCGATGCTCACGATCCTCTTCTGCTGCATGGGCTTCGGATACGACAAGCTCATCGCGACCGTGCCCGCGAGCAAGGCGTTCGTGTTCCTCTATTGCTTGGCCAACTTCTTCCAGAACTTTGGTCCCAATACCACGACGTTCATCGTCCCTGGTGAGGCGTTCCCGACGCGGTACAGGTCGACCGGACACGGTATCTCGGCCGCGAGCGGGAAGCTGGGCGCGGTCATTGCGCAGGTCGGCTTTGCGCGTCTAAAGGATATCCACGGGCCGAGCGCGTTCGTGGGACACATGTACGCCCCTTTCTCCTTCTTACTTTGAGCAGATGCTGACTATATGCGCTGAATATCCAGTCTCGAGATCTTCGCGTTCTTCATGCTGACGGGCATCTTCTCGACGCTGCTCCTGCCCGAGACGAAGGGCCGGACGCTCGAGGACATCTCGAACGAGACCCAGCACGGGTTCATCCGCGGTCCTGCGGACCAGCGCGGCGAGCAGGCTGCGTGAGGACTGCTGCTTTGTCCTTTGTCTCGTCCCTTGTACTCTCCTCACCGCACCCCCTCGTCTACTCCCGCATGTTCGCCATCATCCCCTGCCGTCCCCTCTCCCGTGCACCCGTCGCTCCCATCTGCACTCCTGCCTACCCACCCTTTCTCTCTTTGCTTAGGTATATAATGGGGCGCCCATGTCCTTGTCTCTCGTCTCACGTACAGTAAACCGTGTTGTAGTATTGGAGGGCAGTGGTATTCTGAATTGTATTGCTAGCGCGCCCCGGAGCTTCCTCTCTCTCTCTCTTGAAAAGTAAATCGATGTCGGAACGTATCTTCGCTTTTTGCTCACTTGTCACTTATGCCTTCCAGCCATCCTTGTGCTAGTTATATAGTCCTTCCTTTTGTCTTTCACTCGTGCAATCATACACTAGAATTTCGCCATCCTCATCTCAGGCTCACGCTCCTTTGTGCCTTTCGCTTTTCCATCTTCTGCCCATTTACTGGTCCTGGTTCGCATTGCGGCATCCGACGCATACACCAACTTGCTTAGGTATTCCAGCCGCTATTTCTTTTTCAGCCGCTATTCCGTCTTCTACCAATTTTATGCCCACTTCCGTCGACATTCGCCTTTGTATACCTGAGAGGACGCTCCGAGGTGCAGTAGTAGTGCTGGTAGTACGGACAGTGTGTGTAAGGAGCCCTGGGGGCTTCGTAGCAAAATGATACTATTACCATTATTTCATCGTGAAGAGTCTTTGTACAGGGAGATCGGCGGTGGGGCCTCTGGCTTCGAAACACGCCTGCGTCACCGATGGCTTGGTTGCCTGGAACATCAACGTTTCAACTATCGAAAACGGTGGTGATGGCGGGTGTCCCGATGTGGGCCGTCTTCGATGTGGTGCATGGCTGTATTGGGACGTGGCCGACTGGGACGGGATGCGGATCATGACGACAGCGTTGACGCGGACGATTGGCGATGCGCCCGCCGCGCATCGAGGCGGATGAGAGACGGTGGTTTATATATTGCTTGGGATGGGTGGACGGGCGAGGGAATATTTTACGCTTGACCGACCGACCGACACTGTTGAACAGGCGTGTTCGAAATTCGACTAGGGAACTCGCCAGCCACTGAGACGAATTTTCAGGGGTGAGTGCATACACACGGTAGTGCCAGCCTCTTCCAGCTGACATCTCCCCGTAAGCCCACGGAGAGACGACATACCGCACCACACCATACCTCTCACATCTACACATATCAACACATCCTCACCACACCCTAAATCTCCTGCCTCCGTATTCACAATGACCAACCCGCACACCCAGCCCTATAAGCCGGCACGCGTCGCACCCTCTGCGGCCTCCGAACCGTCCGAGCCGTCCGCGCTGCGCCCCGAAGACAAGCCGCGCGCGCAGCTCACACATGAGCAGGAAGAGAACCCGCAGGTCGTCGCGCACCGTAAGGGCCGGCAGGCTGCAGACGGTCACTATGGCGGCAATAGGAACAAGGAGAGAAAGGGGGAGGAGGGTGTGTTGGATAAGAGCGCGAAGGAGGGCTTTGCGGGAGAGAAGAGGGCCGGAGCAGGTGTTAAGGCGCGGCTGTAGGCCCAGGGGCAAGGGGCGGGAGACGAGCAGAGGGAGGTCTGGAGGGAGACGTCGACGTCGTGGCGTGTGAAGGCGGCGGTGTGCCTGTGCCTGGAGTAAATATTGTCGATTTCTGTCAGTTGTGTCTGCCAGTGGCGAGGACTGTGCACTGCGAATACGAGCACACCCCCGCGGTTAACCGCGAAAGGATCTGATACGGCTCGTGCGTCTTCAGCCTGCGTAGAAAAGGAAAATACCGCGACGACACAGAAAATCGTGGCTACCAGGTGAGGACACTTCATCAGACTCCCTCATAAACCGACCATGCCGCGATAGAATGCGGTACATCAATGGGTCGAATGGTAGCCTTCCTCTCGAACCATGGATGTGCCGCATCGCTATCAGGCTCGGCCTGCAAACGAAACACGAACTGGTGTTGCGCCATAAGCGATGAGATACTGTGCAATGGACCATAATCATCTCGGCAGGATTGTGGCGTCCGTAGCATGACATAGTACCCACTATGCAAACTTAAGCTTTCGTTCGATGAGATACGGACTGCATTGCAATGCAGCGAGCTCCGTGTGAGGTGGACGCTGTCAGAACAAGACGACAAGATGACCCGTCCATGTCTGCAGTCAATCAATGCATCAGCATTAGGATTGCAGGTGGCAGGCGCACGCTTACCAACCGCGTAGCGATATCTAAGGTGTACACGGCACGGAGGCGGAACGCAGCTGTACAACTCGAATGGCGCGATTGCATTGCGTCGGCACGAACCCAGCGCGAACCGGATCGGGGGGTGATAGATGCACTCACGAACGTTCACGGTCTTGATGCTCGGATCCGGTGTGCGTTTTGGTAGAATGCGGCATGGCGGGTGGGCGAGTGGGTTCGCTGTCAGATTAGCATATCGTCATGTGCGAGTGTGTCCGTAAGTATGAGGCGTCGTCCGAGGGTTGTGGAGGCGGTGGTCTGTGGTCTGTCGCTGTGAACGAAGTGCTCCAAGCGTACTGCATGTTGAGGCGGAATGCAGAGCTTACTGGATAGCTGTGTCCACGCGGGGCGTCGTACGATTCGCACAAAACCATTTGGCCGCAGGAAAAGCTCTCGAGTGCTGTGAAAACCATGAAAACTCAACTCGTTTTCACTGATTTCGCAGCGCAGCGAGTTGACCTGTGCACTGCGCCGCGAGGATCGGTGCACTTTATGAGGAAGAGGGCGGAACACAGCTCCCGACTCTCCGCTGTTCACGCAAGTACCATAATTGAGAAGCCTCGACTGAATACAAGCGATCGGGATGCTTATCTCGAGAAGCTCGCAGCTTGATTGCTCGCCGCACCACTTTGTATGTTCAAATAGGCGCACTTTTGCAGCAAAGTGCGCTTTAGTCCCAAAGGCGAATCAGCCTGGGATGGGAAGGCTGGACTGGGTATGCAATGTGGTGAGGATGCCACGGACGATCAGTCTGCGAGGGTTCTCTTCCTGAACATTGAGTTTTGACATTTCGAGGCCAGAAGACATATATGTCGGCCCTGACATGTGACGGCGTGGTGACCTTCCGTCCTGCAAAGGGCTATCTGAGGACTTCGTCTTCCACGGGCAAGGCACTCACCCAAAGAAGGCAGCGGGCGTGTTTAAAGTGCCGCACGCTGCAGGACACGCCGCGGACGCCTGGTGCGTGTACGGTAGAATTGCGGGTGTTTCTCCGAGTCGAGTCGCCGCCTGCGGGTCTGGTCTCCGTTGTGCTCGCTGTGGGCGAAATACGCTGTGTAAAAGCGGGTCGGAGGAATGCGCGCACCTATCTGGCATGGACGTGCCCTTGCCCCACGCTCCCACCTGCGTGTCTCTGGCAGGCAGCTCCATCGTCATGCATTGCCCTACCCCTTTGCAACATGCCTCATGCAGACCACGGAGGCCCGCTGCTGCCATGATCTAGACCACGCATTTTTCGCTCGTATTTTCGCAGACGATAACGGGCCGCCCCGTCATCGGGCAGCACAGCGAGTACACGCACGCACGCAGCGCACGACCCCTCCTCGTCTCGGGGTCGAACGTTCGCGGGCCGGAGCCACGTTCTGGGCAGCGGCTGGCTCGCTGCGAAACGTTGACGTCGCCGTCGGCGGAGCGTGTCCCGAAAAGGCAGCCCTCCCAAGCACCTCTTTTGTTTGGTCCTGTTGCGGCCGTCCCATCATTCCAGCGCTGCTGCCGCTCCCCACGCCCGCCGACCCCGACATCGACCTCAACCTCGACGCTGCCCCCCGTACACACCCAGCAACGCACCAACAACCCCCGGGACCGCCCACCCCCCGCCGTACACTACAGCAACACCGACTGACAGCGCATACACACCATGAAGGCGATGGACAAGTACACGCAGGAGGAGCAGCAGCTCATGCAGATACTCATGTACGACGGCCCAGAGTGCTCGGTCTACTCTGACCTCCAGGTGTGGGCGATGAAGAACGACAGGGTCGACAGACGGCTCATCCGCGACCTCGAGATGGCGTACCAAGACGACGTCTCCAACTCCCCGCCCCTCCCCTCTTTTATGGCCGCCGAGCGCGGCCCCGAGATGACCGCCTTCGGGCCATGGAACGACCCCGCGAGTCGCAGGATATTCCAGCAGTGCATCGCGACGCTCAACAAGTGCTACGAGCACCACGTCTTCAACAACGCCAAGCCCTCCGACTTTGTCAAAGAGGACCTCGCCAACGTCCTCAACTCGCTCAGCAACGCCTTCCCGAAGAGCGCCTCTGGCCTCAGCGCCCCCCGCTCGTACTCGTCGTACCCCCCAATAAATCCCGAGTTCTTCCCGCCCGCCGTCCCCACCTCGTCCTCGCCCATAGACTACGCCAGGCCGAGCCCGTACGCACCTCCACAGACAATTTCCGGCACGGACCCCATCTTGTATTCCAAGCTGAGCCAGCTCGTCGAGCTGCGCGACTGCGAGGCGTATGCGTACATTCCGGACATCGAGGCGGACCCGCACTATGATGATGACGATTACGACGAAGAGGGCGGCGACGAGGCTGGGTCGAGTAGCGAAGAGGAGGACTTGTTCCCCTTTGACAGGTATGACGTGGACGAGCCCGAGCTGGACGGCCACGAGGTCGCGAGCAACGAGAGCGACGATTTGCCAGCGACGCGCCCGAGCCGGCACCGCGGTCCTACGCTGTGGAGTTCGCATTACTTCTTTGTGAGCAAGAAGCAGAAGCGGATATTGTACTTGTCCTTGTGGGCAAAGGCGAAGACAGTCGGCGCGTGGTTGGAATTGGCGCACGACCATCTTGGTTTCACGGAGACTGTGAGAGGGGAGAGGTTCCATGGATGGGAGGGCGCCGCCGGTACTGGCGCGAGAGCGATGGGATTGGCTGTCTGAATGCTTGCTCACTCTTACGGTTAGTCAAACGCTTTAGCGGATGTAGGGCATCAGACTGACTTCTTATTAGGATCAACACCATAACGCACCTTCTTGACCACTGACCTTGTCTCAACGCCAGGTCTCCAATTGGTTTCCACTATGGACTATGCTCACATCTCCAGTTCTGTCTCTTTATTGTAAAATATCTCACGGGCTTCTTTTTCGGAGGTCTTTCTTGGAGCGTTGCTTCGTTCCGTTTCTCAGTCTTCTCATTACTATACGATACCAGCGACTTAGTTCCTAGGCTTAGGTCTGTACCATTGTGTGGATAGCGAGCTCATGGTCTGGAAAAGTGAGCGATGAGCGTAAGATGGTGGTCGAGGGGAAAGAGGTGCGCACCTGGAGTCACCCAGCAGTCACCCTCTGGCGGCGGGGCCTGCGTCAACACCAGTCAATCTTCGGGCGGCTGTGCCAGAGTTCAGGCGCATCCCCCCATTTCACCAACGCACGACGGCCTGATTGTTGCCCAGCAGCTGCTACAAGACGCTACAAGGAAGAGATGAAGGTAAGAAGCAAGAACAGCTGGACCAGGACAGAGGCCGTCGACATCGCGATGTGCGTGGATTCCTGAAATTTCTGCTCGGCTGCTCGCGCTTCGCGGTTCGTCACATCACATCGCTCGCGCCTGATTATCGGCGTCCGTATCTGGATGTGACGAGTATCGGCGCCTGATCAAATAGCATGATCTTATCTTATCCCTTCGGGCCGCTGTGCCGGCAACCTTCCGCTTGGACCGTTACTTTGGCCAGCTCAGATAGTTTGCAACTTCAAGGCTGTAATATGCGCCATGAGAATGAGTACTTCACTCAGTAGTATGCAAATGCGATCGGTATATGACCACAGCGAAAGTCGTAAAGCACTGTTCTCAAGGATGAGACACGACCGACTGTAACAATTCTGCTGCAGCTGGCGTTCGAAATCTCGCGACAAACTCGGAAGGAGACATCATAGGCATCATATTCGTTCAAACACGGTACATTCGGTAGGCATCGCTCAAATAGTCCTGACCACCACCTCCCTCCTCTTCGAAGCGCGTGGTCTTGGTATATTGGCTGACTTAGAGGGTGACGGGGACACAGCCGATGGAAATGAGCCCGCCCTTTGATCATGAAATCAGCTTTCGAATTTTTCCAAGGGGACTGAAGACGCTTACGGCGCTGTTGTTCTCGCAGCAGACGGCTTGAGCGGAGCAAGAGTTGCCGGTGCCAACGCCGATGACACTGATGGGAGAGCAGGTCAAGCCGACGAGGACGTTAAGGTCCTGAAGGACGATGCCAAGAAGGCCGAGAAGCTGACTGACACCCGGAGAGCTGGCCTGTGTATAATTGCATGGTGAGCTACACATGTCAATGTAATGATTTGAAGCTGATAACTCACCGACTCGACGGTATTGCAGCACTGGACGTCACCGGTGGAGCAGCTAGATGCAGGCTCATTGCGCTCGACGACGGGGGTGGCGACCGCAAGAAGGGGCATAGCGAGAACAGTGTAGGCGGCGAGGCGAGCAAACATGGTGATACTGCTGAGTATGCTGAAGCTGTAGACGAGCTGAGCTGGGGACTTTGCACCGTCGACGAGCGAGCTTATATACTGTTTCATGTCCCCGCAAGCAGCCTATCCCGACCAATGAGCTCGTCCGTACCTGCCTACCGCGTCCGCCAGCCAATGATGGGCACCGACATCGCTTAGGACTCCACTTCTACGTCTTGTATCAAGGGACGTTGGAGCGAGACGGGTATTATGGAAGACATTCCAGCTCGCGAACTGTTCAGCGAAGATAGACGGGCTCCAAGTGGTGGAGAAGTACGTATGTTGCTGTATTCTGCGGGAGCAATACCAGGAACAAGTTCATATGTCGCAGTAGAAGCTTGCCTCAATCAAGTTCAACAGGTCAAAGCGTGCTTCTTGACATGCGAACAGGCTCCACGGGTAAGATACGCCGCAGGAGGAGACCGACACGAGGCTGGAGGGACAATGAACGATTGAAATTCGCGAATATTTCCTCCGTTGAAACGCATTCGAGCAGCCGAACTAGCAGAAAGATTGAAAGCTTTTTCAACGGATGGAATGTTATGTGACGGCTTCCTGTGCTGGGCGGGAAATCACCTTCAAACAAAGTATAAGCTCGCCGACAGCTGCGGCATGGTATGACGAACATACCAAATACACTCGTTCCCACTAATCTCCGATGGCGGCACGAGTGGGTAGCAACCTGATCCATATCAGACTCATTGACACGAGGCAGGGAGCGATATGAATGCGAATGTGAGAAAAAGGGAGATGTCCGACAAAGAGCTGTGTCACAAGGGGATGTCAATCGCGGCGGCCCTGATACTTTCGTGCCAAGTTCAGTCGAAGACAAAACCAGCAGCGTGAAGCGCATGGTACAGAGCCCCAGTCTTGCGGTCGGATTGGTCGAAACCAGCGTCACGAATGGCAGACAGCGGTTAGGTGGGCGTCGATTACCGTACCTGTTTGGTGCTACAGAGCGCCACACGCTTCTTGTGGAGAAATTTAATGAATACCTTCATTACACCTGTTCTTCGAATCAGAGCTCTGTGGGAACGTAGAAACCGGAACTTACCACAGGCGGTGGCTGCGAGGTCATATGTCTCGATGAAACGAAATTGTTGGTTTGTCGCCGAACTGCACTCAGCGAAAAGGAGAACCGAGATTGTTTATTCGTATATTGTACCCAATAGAAGGCGATATTCCGTATTATGAGGTGTCTAGATCTAGCAGCTCCAAGCGGCTCGTATGTGAAGGGTATCGAAGGGTATCCGTTCGGCACTATGATCAGCGTCAGTCTTTCGCGTTCAGAGCAGGACGGGCACATGGGACGGAGCCGCAAGACGTACCTCAATCATGATATCATCTGGGCTGCCGTAAATTCTATTCTGAGGCGGCAGCTGTGGCACCCCAGCTGGGGAGCTGAAAGTCTTCTGGAAGAGCCTCCCAGATTGTGCGTCGGGCCCGCTGCAACTGCTTGTGTTTGTACGTAATGCATTCTGCACACATGTCTGTGTCCCAGAGTCCGCTTGCGAGAATTTGCTTTATTCCAGTAAGCGGGTCAGCGGGGGTGCCGTACAGTGCAAGGAACTCTCTCGCTTTCTTGAACCCGCTCTGTTCACAACGCTGCGATGTCTCGCATGCCAAGGCAGAGTTCCGGAGGATGTGTTCGCCGACCTTCATGTAGTCCTCCATCTTGGCTTTACCGAACAGGATGATGGTTAGCAGGGAAGCGTCCGCTTGCAGAAGTTGCCACCGAGCCTTCGGGGAACACGGCGCAGAGAAAAGGCGTAAAGATGGCTGTTGACGGACGGTGTCGTAGTCAAGATGGGCTTTGGCGTCGGTTGTTGCGAGCTGATACCAAGCAGCGGGAAGGATACGGGGAACATCGAACTCTAGCGCGAAACGGATGGCGGCGACGGGTTCGGGGTATACTTCGTCGAAGTACTTGTCCTTGAACTTCTTGTCTTTATTATCGATGTACGCTTGGGCAGCAGCAGTTCGTTCCGCCTGATGCGCGTCCCAGTCCTCCAGTGTCTGAGGCCAGTCGGACTCGATATGTTTTACTATGAGGGCTCGGAGGGAGTCAATTTCGTATTTTCCAGCCAGTCTCATGACGCCGGTCATCAATAAAGGCGTATCCGGACTAAGACGTTCAAGTGCGAGAGACCTATTTCAACATCAATCTCTGCACGAAATACGAGCAACTTTATCACGAGTACTCACGTTGAGTCGTATAATGCAGCCAGCAGGCGTGCAAGATCATCCGCATCGTCTACAAGCTGCACCCTCGGTACCCCATCGTACATCTCATTTATCCCAGGGTCTGAAGGTAGAGTAAACATAGACCGAAATACCGGGGAGTTTCTGGCCAGATAGACTTTGTCCACGCGAAAGAGGACTGTCACCGTTGCTGAGCACGGAGCAGCCAGTACGACGTCGCCGTCCGCGAGATATAGAGTTGAATGTCGTACTTCTGTCATGATCCAAGCTGTAGCAGAAAGTTAATACAAAAGTTCGTGTTCGTAGGTCGACTATCGACTAGTGATAGCAGTAGTACGAGGGAAAGATGCTTGAGCGACGTGAGGTCTGACCGTCGACACGCGCCAGGCGTTGCCGCCGCGTGCGCTCCGTCGGCGACGACGACCTCTTTACTGCCCACCATCATCTTTGCATCCACGACAATTTTTCCTCATCTCCTTCAGTCGCATGCCATCTTCCTAAGGCTAGTCTGTGTACACCCCAGTAGATTTTCTCGAAGGACTCTCCGACGCCCACATGATACCACACTTCTCAAACCCAGGGCTTCTGGTCCAGGAAACCGAGATCGTTTCGCGTGTCGACATCGATGGCGACGATGGCGTATCCAATGCACCACTGGATCAAGAGGAAGATAAGGAATATCTGGCCGCTTTGGAACGGATAGTGAAGCGTTCCCTCGGAGATGTCGAGCTCGTGGATCCCGCGGGTGCTCAGGGCAAGAAGCGACGTAAAGTCGAGGTTCAGCCTGTAGACGATCCCGAGCCGTCAGCAGAACCTATTCGTACGTCTGGTATATAATCCATTATGCTTCAATCTGAGTATATGCGGTCAGCTTTTCGCCTGGTGTCCAGCTCAGCTAAGTTGATATCATTAACGTCCAAGCCACCACGAGAACTCAAGTAAGTCCTATCTTGGTTATGAGTTTCGGTATCCTACACGTGCCCCAAAGGATAGTTGAACGTGCAGTCGAAGACGATGAGCCGGATGCGGCCTTGCGCGCACAACGAGCTGCAGCTGTAGCGGTCGATGCATCACAACTCATTGCTGAAGCACAGATCCCCAATTATGTGAGTACTGTGCATTTCAACGTTTTTCAGCCGATGCTCAAAGCCGTATGCAGCCTCGACATGATGCAGGGAAGAAGGTCATGAGAGTCCAGTTAGACACGCTTCCTACCATGCCCTTTTTCGTCGTAGAACGGCCGAAACCCCAACCTGCATCCTCCAGCCTGCCCGCGACCATGCTGAACCTTCCCCCCAAAACACAACCTAATCCTCACGATTTTCCTGCCGATAAACTCTTGTGTCCCGTCCTCATGGCAGACCCCATCTCGACAAAAGAACGGAAGAGGGGTAGGCGGAGATCACGTACTCAGCCGGAGTTAATACCTCATCCAGCATCATTCTGGCGACCTCCTCAAGAACTGGGCGGCAAAAGCAGAGGATATGCGCTGGGCTACACAGGCAGCCGCCCCGTCCCGACCGGCAGTGTTCGCCAGTGGACGCACCGCAGGGATAGGATGAAGAAAGGCACGTTTGTCCCTTAAGGGTACATTTACGTGGAAGTCTCGCCCGCGCTTGCTATCGTATGTTCTGCATTCCCCTGGTCTTTGAACGGCTACTTATATTCGCACATTAGTCAATAAACATTGTTGTTAACTTCACAATTGCGACTTTTTGCTAGAATTTGTGCGGTTCTACATCGCAAATGGTTACTGTGATCACCGCGGCGCTTCAGGTCGGTCTTACTTCCGATTTGCTGAAGGCTGCAGACGTTGTGACGGAGATTCCTGTGCTGGTACGTGCCATAACCGTCCACTCGGTTGATCTTGATTCCTTAATTGATGTTGCGACGAACCAGGGCTTCGTTCTTGACAAGGGTCCGCCTCGTTGTAATTGCACTATCACGGATCCCAGTACCTCATGGCTTCCTGCCTGTCTCATGAATGAAACAAGAAGCGCAACCCGATCATAGTGGACCCTTGTCAGAGCTGGAAAACATGATGCTCATGGCGCAAGGTTCTTCCTTGCCTCTGGATCATTCAACATCGTGTATCGTCGAATCGGCCCGAGAGACTTCTGCAAGTTTGTTGCAAGCTCAACTCAGAGAATATATTGATGCTCACTGTAGGCAAGTACACGGTGCCCATCTAGAGTACGTCAGACTAATCCTGTTTTGTTAGTCCATAAGAATATGGATTTCGGACCAACTCATTTGTCGAATAAATCTTGTCATGAGACATACGCATAATGCTATGTTTTTTTTGTTGCCTCCATGCTTTCGCTGCCTTCATGCATGCATCAACCAAGGTTCAATGACCCTGGAACTGAACGCGCATATCCATTGCAATTCGGATGCACGGCAGGTTGTCGGGATATGCTATGCACACAACGTACAAGACACCTTCAAGCTAGAATTGTCTTCTTTGCTTATCGTCCTTGACCTCGTCGCTTCCGGCAGCGTGCTCGTGCCTAGCCGGTCATACATATAGCATCTTGGTAACCCCAATCCCTCGCACCGCATCCTAGTTTCTTTCACCCAGGATGAACAATCCGCCGTTGGACAATATGACAAACGGCAAGTCCAGTTTTCCTCGTTGAGTACACCTTGTATTAATTTCGATGCATGCATAGATCTCTCTGTGAGCGCAAGGGACTGTCATTGTGGATGTCATCATGAGTCCGACCCGAAGTCCCTACCCAAGCGAAACCTGGTCGTCTGTATCGATGGTACTTCGAACAAATTCAGTAGCGACTTGAAGGTACGGACCTCCCGACACGTCGTAATTCGTCACCCGTCTCAATATCTTGCTAGCTCTCTAACGTTATTAAGCTATATCGTCTCGCCGAGAAGAGCGAGAGACAGCTTACTTACTACAATAGCGGAATTGGAACCTACGCTCGGCCAGGAACTTGGTCTCCTCGGAATATCATACTGCCCGTGTACCATAAGATAGATCAAGCTTTCGCGCTGTAAGACTTACTCCGAATCAGCATGGGTTGTGGCTCATCAAATGCGTGATTAGGCATCTCGAATCGATAGTCAACGATGCGTACCGCTGGATTTCGGACAATTATCAAGACGGCGATCGTATCTTTCTATTTGGTAATGTGCCGTAACAGTGTAGCTGAGAATAGCAGTTTACGACAATTATTTCCAGGTTTCTCTCGTGGCGCGTATCAAGTCCGTCTTCTGTCTGCTATGATTGCAAGGGTGCGTCACAATGTCTTTGTAGTCGGCGGCATTTACCGACGTGCGCGGCTTAGGTCGGACTGATACATCGCGGGAATACGAAGCAAATACCTTTGTAAGGATATGCTTAGTGCTCTATTATCGTAGCCTGATTGATTTATAGTGCGTACGAGCTCTACACAACTTTGAAAGACACTCTGATTGATGTCTTTCGACGCGAGGATACCCGACCAGACGCAGAGAAACGCTCGCACGACGAGGACTCGAAGGCCGATTCTGGCAGTACAGATCACATTCCTACTTGCGTACAGACTGCGGATGAGGAAGTTTCGCATGATGGCAAGCAACCAAATGAGCTTTCTGAAGGGTTGAAAGCGGAGCGTATTTTCAAGCATGCGTTTTGCCGTAAGGTCAACGTACACTTTGTGGGTGCCTGGTAAGGAAATCACAGTGTCTGCACTTGCTCAATTTTGATCGTCGTCTAGGGATACAGTTTCATCGATCGGGTTTGCTCGAGGGGAAAGTCATCCTGACACTACTAATGGCATGAGCCACGTCTGCCATTTTCGGCATGCTCTCGCTTTGGATGAACGTCGCGTTAAATTCTTGCCAGAGTACGTCTGTGGAGGAGCATCGCAGACCGCACAACCAGGGTGCAATCACCGTAATTCACGAGCTCCACCACATACTAAAGAGGTCTGGTTCCCTGGCACCCATTCAGATGTGTAAGCGTTCACTCTCTGTTTCGAACACGGTCTGATGATGTTTTAGAGGAGGCCTAAGCGAAAACCACAACCAATTCTCTCCGCCGCTCGCTTGGATGTTCATGGAGGCGAGTTCTATGGGACTTCACCTGAGCACAGATTATCAGACAGAATACAAATTCTCCTGGACTAATCCACAAACGGAATCGCTTAAGTGGCTCTGGTGGTCTCTGGAATATTTGCCTCTATCGAGACTCTCCTACGGCAATACCGAAGAGGCAGAGACGAGGACGAATCATTGGTTCGTGGCGATCTTTTGACAACTCTCTGACGTCTGATTGTGCATGCCAGGCCACATGTTGGACATGGTCGCCAGATTGTTCAAGGGCAGCGCATACACAAGAGTTTCTTTGATCAGAAACGACAGCAGCAAGAGTATATCCCAAAGGCGCGTTTGTATGACAGAGCTACGCCGTGGGCCTATCTCAGAGAAGATGACGAAGCGCTTATTGAACCGTGGGGGTCGATTGAACAAGTCCAAGCTTTCCCTACTACAGAGAAAAACACACGAAGATCCATCTTACAGAAATTACGAGAAGATGCTAGTTCCGGTGAGTTGTGGACAGTTCTTCGATAGCTTATGCTGTAGCATTCGTTATCAGAGGCGGGAAAGCATGGATTGCGGCAAGCAGGACTGTTCCACGCACTGAAGACGCTTTTCGATCGCGAAGATGATTTACATGAAGACGACTTGGATGCCGTCCACGACATCTTTGATGAAGTCTATGACGGTCATCTTCCAGAGAAGCTGCGATACGAAGATGTGCAACCTCGCCTATCTCACATACTGTCCGATAGGCAACATCGTAGCTTTAGGGCTGCACACAGATTCATCACTGATTTCACTGACTTCGCTCCCGGTACTCAATTCTATTTTCTACGCGCATTCACAACTAATACGATCTCGTTTATGGCAGTCTTAATTGGCGTTTTTCACAAGGGTTACCATAGATCGCCGGTTATATTCGCGTCATTTTGGGGCAACGACTCGAGCCGTGTCATAGCTGCGTCAGAAGATGGTCGTATCCGAGTATGGAACGTCCAAAGCCAAACTAAGGCGCTTGGCTTGAAGCAGCATGATCCCATAAAATCCTTCACATGTTCTTCTGACGGGAAACGTGCTGTGTCTGTTTCACACCATGGAACGGTATATCTCTGGAGTCTGGAGCAACGGAAACTCCTCTGGGAGGGCCGCATACCTCGTGGCTCTGCGGGACCAGTCACATTCACAGCAGAGGGCGAGCTCGTGGTTTCCGCGATAGACGACCTACAGTTGCTTATATGGAGAACTAAACTGACAGACATGGAGCCACACAAGGATTTAGCACATCGACTCGAGAACTGTGATCCTCTCAAACATCCACTTGGCATGGAGAAGCGGCACCTTCTAGACGTTAGCCACCTTCATCTGCTGAGCTCGAGCGCAGCTCCTCAGTCCCGAGATGCATTTTCCACAACGGAAATCCAGGGCGTGGCGACGTTCAACGGCAAGTTAATCGCCCTCAGTACACCTAATGGGATCGAAATCTATCGATGCGAACACGGCGAAAGGTCTTCACAGCCGACGAACACGCTTCCGACAGGAGGTAACATCAAGACGCTAGCCTTCTCTCCAGACGGTGAACACTTGATCGCAGGTGGCGACGATAAGCAGATTCGTATCTGGGATACGCACCAATGGCATGAGAAGATTGTGCTGTCTGAGCATGACTCTCATATCAACGCTCTCTCCGTCTCTGGAGACGGAAAGCGTATCGTGTCTTGCGCTGGGGACGGTACGGTCCATGTATGGGATGCCGAGGTCTTATTGAAAGGGTCGCATTTACACCGTAAGTTGAAAATCGTTGTTAATCGGCTATTCTCAATAAGTCTCGTAGAACCTAAAGGGGCGGTGAGCAAGGAGACGGAAGCTGCTCCTGTCCGTGGAACCGGAAGAATCTCTCTGCGCTGAAAACGGCTGGGAAGGTCAGTCTCCTTCGAATGTCTTTCCTTTCGAGACGGTTGAGAGGACATGCGACAGTGCCTGTGGCGTATTTATCACCCAGATTAATGATATATAATGTGTACATCGTCGATTTGATGTCTTCCCAGCATCGGTGCAGTCGGACCCAAAGAACTCAAAATGAGGTTCGCAGATGCTCACTTGAATTACGTAGGTCAGGTTCTGGTTCAATCGGGGCCGCAAATTCTGGTTTTGAGCAAGTTTGACCCGTAGAAACCAACTCGTTCTAGTGTTATTACACCTCGTGAGTCCTTCGTGGTCGGCCAACAGGGCAGATCTTTAGGATTCGAGGCTTATACTTTCATCTCGCAGGATGAAGAGTGTCGTCGGAGTAACGAGCGCGAGGTCTACCGCACGGTTCACACATGTTTCGGTATCAGCCCGCAGTCTGTCTTCCCTGACTACTTAGACAGCCTCGGCGCTTTACTGAAAGACGTTCATAGCAAACAACCGTGCTACCATGCTCTGATATCAAATGATCTACTTTTTAGGCATTGGTGGACCGTTTAATAGTGATGCAGTTCCTCAGACACGCTTGGGCGTTCTCTTGCTCAGACATGTGCAGCCCACCCCTATAGCGTGTGCTTCATTTCCACAGGAGACTGTAATGGAAGAACTCCAACACACGGATCTTTATGCGTCTCAGTGCAACTTCAGAACAGCGTGCTCGATATGGAATCGCTCCCATAAAAGCCGTTCTCTTCATGAAACATGGTGACAGTGCATATCTTCCTTATTATTCCTATCGACTATGTCTGCGCAGACTATCCAGCACAACCATGCGCATCTTCGTGAGTACCTGCTTTAAAGGCTTCTTAACTGCTTTCAACTAAATTGAGGTATAGGTCTTGGCCACAATGGATGTCGCTGCCGTCGCCGGGAAGACGGTAGTGTCGGACGAAATCTAGTAGTATGTATCGATGGAACCTCTAATCGATTCAGTGAAGACTTGAAGGTACGCCGCTGCTCCATCAATGGTCTATCTACTGTGATAAATATTTCAATCTCTGCGTCCTAGTTTACAAACGTCATCAGGCTGTACAACCTGACTGAGAAGAATACGACGCAGATAACTTTCTATAACAGCGGAATTGGTACCTACGCGCGACCATCGCGATATTCGTTGAGGCACTTGAGACAAGTATGCTATCACATGTTCAACCAGGCCGTCGCGTGGTTCGTCAGTTCAATTGTGCTCCGCGTATACAAGTTTAACAACATTTGATTAGGAATTTTGAGCCCATAGTTCTCGATGCATATCGTTGGCTTGCTGATCACTATGAAGACGGAGATAGAATATATTTATTTGGTCAGTTTGCGTGACTTGGACTAATCGGAGTCTCACATTCTTCAGGCTTCTCCCGAGGAGCATACCAGGTCCGCGTTCTCTCCGCTATGATCGATAGGGTTGGATTAATCCACAAAGGAAACAACAAGCAAATCCCATTGTCCGTAATCTATCCCGTCGACTTGATCCTCAATTGACATCTTTCTAGTGCCTACGAGCTCTACGCTAGTTTGAAGAGTGCTAGTCAAGGAGAGCCAATCGCGAATTCCCCTATAACGCCTAGCAGCCCTTCTGCCCATAAAGCGCCGTATTTTGACTTCAAGCAAGATGATGCCCCGATTCCTACTTTGCGGAAGGTATTACTCTCCTAACTTTTCACGTAACATGAACTGATTATTCCGTAGAATCCTACGTCGAGCTCAGAAATACCACATACAACATCTGAGCCTACAAAACCTCGATCCCCTGAAAAGGTGTTTAAAGACGCCTTTTGTCGAACAGTCAATATACACTTTGTTGGAGCCTGGTGCGTTAGAGAGTTGTGTTATAGCCTGTGTACAATGGTAATGCTTACGTCTATTAGGGATACGGTGTCCTCTGTCGGCCTCATGCGAGGCGAAAGCCACCCTGATTCAGTGAGTGGGATGAAGCACGTCTGTTACTTCCGCCATGCCCTTGCCCTAGACGAGCGCCGTGTCAAGTTTTTACCGGAATACGTCCATGGGGGTGCTACTGCATTACACAAGGAAGCAGGGGAAGGAACTCATCCGCATACGAAGGAAGTTTGGTTTGCAGGTACACATTCCGACGTGTGAGTATTATGTACCCGCAAGACCACAGCTGGTCATACTGACGCTCTGTAGCGGTGGGACGACGAGCAAAGTTGATTTTCCACCTTCCCTGATATGGATGGCCATGGAAGCCGCGCATATGGGCCTGCGAATGAAGCACTTCAAACCCGAGCAGGCTCTCGACCAGCTTCAGAGTCACCGCAGATCGTTAAAGGGACCATGGTGGTTGTTAGAGGTGCTCCCAGTGAAGCGCCTTTCGTACAAAGGGGGTGCAGTCACTACTAGGGTGTAAGTACGGTTTCTTTTCGGCTGGGACATATGATCTTACTCTCGCAGTCCTCATGTGGGGTTGGGCCGGAAGATACTAGAGGGACAGAAGATCCATACCTCTGTGCTTGACATGATGGACCAAGACTATACACCCGCCGCGCGGCTTCCGGCTGCCTGTACCTGGGAGCAGATGAAATCTAGGGAGAAGGGCGAGGATAGCTCGATTGAACCTTGGGGTGCCTTAGGACACATGGCGACGTACGAGGGCGCGGTAGGTCACGAAGAACAGCGGAACGCGCTCGAAGAATTGCGCCAATCAGCCAGGACTGGTACGTAAGCTTGTCTCATAATGCAAGCAGACGCTAACGGTAAACGCAGAATCGGGAAAACGAGAACTGCAACAGGCCGGCGTGTTCAATTTGCTACAGAAGCTGCCTGGTGCTCACGAAGGTCATATACACGCTGCGGACCTACACACTGTCAGAGATATATTCGACGAGGTTTATGACGGTCGTTTACCGGCGAAGCTTGCCTACAAAGACCTTCAACCCCTGCTTTCGCACATCATCGCTCATGGATTACGTCGTGACTATGAATTTGCCCATTCTTTCATGCTCGACTTCACGGACGTATTGCCTGGTGAGTAAGCTATCGCACAGGACTGGGGTTTCCATTTAAGTACTAATAACTGTCCATTGCAGTGGAAGTACGCGTTTTCCACAAGCACGACCGCGACTCGCCTGCTATATTCGCGTCCTTCTTACCCGGAAGCGGGTCCGATCGCGTCATTGCTGCTTCTGAAGACGGGAGAATTCGTGTCTGGAACCTGAAGAGCGGGGGACGGGTCTTCGGCTTCCGACAGAGGGAGAAACTGAAGTCTTTCGCCTGTTCCCCGGACGGACAGCATGCGGTTTCGACCTCCTACAGTGGCAAGATCTACGTATGGGATATTGCCAGTCGCACCCCCAGCTGGGAGGGTACTTGTCCGAAGGGTACCCTAGGTCCAGTCAACTTCGATCCACATGGCAAACTCATCATCTCCGCATTTGAGAAAGTAGATGATGGCTCGAATTCTACAATGCATCTCTGGGAGGCGAAGCTAGCAGACTTGGTGGAGCACGGCATTGTTGACCAACCGTCCCAAAGTGCATCAGCGGACCATCCCGACATCGCAATTGACGAACAGGCACTTTTGAATTCGAGTCATCTCCAGTTTTGGGGCACAAACCGACGACAGCTGGGCTCTGAGCTGTTCAAGGATAGCCCGAGCGACTTGACGTGCGTCGCCTTCTCGGAAGATGGACACTTAGCTGCATCCGGAAGAGGAAGGGAGAGGTCAGGTCAGTCGAGAAACGCATCAAGCAGGGCAATTATCGACGTTTACTACCGGGCCAAGAACGAGCATTCCTTCATCCCGCTTGTGACTTTAGTTGGGGATAAGGGTTCCAGCGGTACGGTGAAGACGTTGGCGTTCTCCCCGGACGGAGAGCATCTGATGTCCGGAGGAAGCGACAACCGCATTCGAATCTGGGATACGGAAGATTGGCACGAGATGATCAACTTCGAGGGCCATGACGGAGACGTCAACGCTGTCGCTTTTTCGGAGGTAGATGAGCGGATAGTTTCTTGTTCGGACGACGGAACGGTGCGCATATGGGATGCTAAGGCTCTGTTGACGGGACCAAACCTTGGCGGTATGTTTCCCCTATCACTAGTATCAGTTTTCACTGACGTGCGGGCACAGAACATGACTATGCGTCACCGGGCTGTCCTTTCCACGACGAAGTGTGATGTCTTTATCTAACGTCTCTGGGGCTGGACACTAGAACATAAGTATAAGTCGATACGTCTATAGCGATACCTTCATGTATATATGCATGTATGTGAACATGTGATGTTCGACAGCGGAAGCACAATATGATCATGAGTCTACAGTTGCTTGAAATGAACCAGATATTGCGATATCCGTGCCGAAATGAACGAGGGCGGAAAGAGGCACATCAGAGCAAGCAATAATTTCGCAAGCTTCACAATCTGGTATGCAGTGCTTGTAATGGATGTTTACTTTCATGTGAGACGTACGTGTGACTGCTCTTCAAAGTCAAAATTGGTGTCAGCTTCCGCAAACTTGCATTCCTACCGCCTCCCATAATACCCAAGCTGCCGCTTTTCCGCTTTCTCTTGCTCCTCTCCGGACCGGGCCTGCATTGATGCGGAAAGATCAGGAAGTCTGCGTCACTCATGGAAGTACACAGCGAATCGTATACCTATTTGTGGTCATGCAGGACGAATTCTTGTTTTCTGTTGTCGTCGACCAGAACTCAGCTATTCGGGTGCGTTTCGTCTCTAAGAATGGCCCTACATGTAGAATGTGTCCCATGAATAGCTAGTCGCTCACCATGACCTCCCAATTCAGGAGTGTTGACACTAATCAATGGATGGGTGCGTAGCATTTGAACGCCTGGTCTGAAGTAAGTCTTCGCAGTAATCCATTCGCATGACACGAACCTTCTTACTCCGATACAGCCATTAGCCAGTAGAGCCACCAGATTGAGAGTCGCGGGTCTTTTACAGAACCCATTGTGCGTTGTGGTTCCTCTTGCTGAGCATAATCGAAGAGAAAACATTCGGCTTCTTTTCCGAGGTGCGTCGAGATATGATCGATTCAGAATCAAGCACAGTACCCACAAGAGTCTTCTCCGCAATGCGCTGGCATCCCGTGGACCTTTTCGTAAACAGGGAAGCTGAATCTGAGGGTGCCGATTTCTCGAAACTATGTGAGGAAGTCTATCCACAAGTCCTTTTGTCGCGAGGATCATTAACACTCAGGCTGCTATGGTTTTCACCCATGGTATTTGATCAGGGGTTGGAGAAAGAATCGTCCATCCAAAGCTCATGCTCCTGGATCCGTTTGGGTATTGAGTGTTCTCCAGTCGAATGGATTGAAGCTAAGTAGGTTTTCCGCCTGCAGTGACCGCCCACGACCCGGATCAGGTCCTCGGAGCCGGCCGTGCGGCCAGGCGCTGCCGCGGCCCGCAGGTGCGCCAACGGCGGCGGACGTTGTCCTGCACCATCATCTCAGACTTTGCCTCTACGAGTCTACAACAAAGTGGCCAGCCATTTGTAGCTCATTACACATTGATAACCTGTGCGTGACAGCCAGTCCGACGAACTAACGACTGTGACGTTTCTCAAAACCCGGACACCTGAAGCTGTCTGAACTTTCGCACATTGATGCCGATGCACAACACCATCATCACATAGAAGGGATTTCTTGCTGCTCTGTAACGGAGTGTTCCTTCGGGGGCGTACACTGAGCTCGGATACCGCCCGTCTTAGGGAAGAAGTAACGCAAAATCGATGCAAAACTGTGGATCGGCCTGCTGGCAGCAGGTTGCGTAGAGTTGTTAGAGGAGCCTATTGGTACGTTCCACACACATTCAGCTCGCTTCGATCTGAACGTGCACGATTAGCTTTGCGCCTGGTCTGCAGCTGGGTCATTCTAATATCGCTACAGTCCGAGCCACGATCAAACCTCAAGCAAGCCCCCGACCCGCCCATGGGCACCCTTATTACTGGCATATGTCAAAAAGGGTAACCAAATGTGGGGACGAAGATAATCAAGGGTCAAGCTGCGATCTTGTGGGCACCGCGGCTGTCGACCCGTCGCAGCTGTTCGTTGAAGCTAGGCTTGCCGAATACCGTATGTGAACAACATGGTCTCCTTCAATGCAATCCCCATGTAACCTCGATCTGATACAGAGAAGAAGGCCGTGGGAAATACGTTCAAAAGAATTTCGATTGAACCCATTGTATCGCGGAGCGACCGAAAACCCAAACCTCCCTTAGCCTGACCGTATCCATGCTCATCCTATCTCAAAGACCTTGCCTAAACCTCACGAATTCGCCTCCAATAGGTTATGCTCCCTCATCCTCGTGTCAAACTCTGTGCGCAATGCGGATAGACGAACAGAAGAGAAGCAGCAAGTCACGTGCCGAGCCATGCAGGCAATCGATCTAACTAACTTTACAGCAATCTTCCGAACCGGTCTCACTGCAGGGATATCGTGCACGCTAGAAAATTTGGTCTTGACGATAGTAGTGCATCTTGAATACCGATTGTGTTCTGGCCGTTTGCTAAAGGTCCCTCATACTTGACAGCATAGTGCCATAGTCATAACGCGTTGCATGTCGCGGACTTGTATCTACCGAGGGCGATACCGGTCAGCTGGCCTCAATGGATTGAAGGTTCCGCCTCACATTCTGACAAGCGTTAAACCGGATCTCGGAATAGGATTTGGTTACGATCTACCGCAAGTACGTCTAACCAGACACGGACTTTCAAATACCGTTGATTGCTGTGCTGTACAGGCGTTGAATCTTATATCGTCAACTAAAGAAGTTGCATTACGCACAAAGGTTGTATATTGTTCGCTTCGAAAGATTCTTTTGGAGAAGAAATTGTTCCATCAGGAAGTCTCCATTAATCACATATTCTGCACGAGCTCGACGTGCGGTACGTGTTCTCATGATCTCGTTCAACTATATCGCAACGCGATTGAAAGCTGCTTTTCATAACCCGCATCGTTTCCTACAGTCAAGCAGCCAGAACACCGAACGCCCTTCTCGTGGATGCACCCGATCGTGCGTATACGATGTGCGAACGCACCCATATCGGATTGTCACTTGTCGTAAGTGCAGGGCCTGTGGCAAACCTTCAGAAATTCATTTCTCCATTCAGGATTCCACGAGTTCTGGATGCATTTACACGGCACAACGCATGGGTGTTCCGGATCAGTACATAAGGCTTTGAGTCGATGAGGAACGACCACAACTGTGATTCGCGGCACCCCTCAGCATCTCCCTCAATCGTCAAACCAACATGCCCACCGAAATTCCACACAATCATGCCCATGAGCGTATGTGGCTCCTTGATGATTTTTAATGTGGACTAATGCCATTGATAGGTTCCAGGCCAGGTGGCTGCGCCTGCCGTACACGTGAGGACGGCACATTTGGGCGAAACCTAGTCGTTTGTATCGACGGGACGTCAAATCGCTTTGACACAGATTTAAAGGTGAGGCTGTACGAAAGCAGCGAACAAAAAACGGTATACTGAGAGCCATCCTCTAGTTCACAAACGTGATCAGGCTATATAACCTCATTGAAAAAGATACCAAACAGATCACTTTCTACAATAGCGGCATTGGAACTTATGTATTACCTTCCCGTCAGCTATCTTGGGAACGTCTCGTACAGTGGTGTTATCATGCTTGCAACAAAGCTTTTGCCTGGTAAGAAAGTCTCGCATTGGCGACGGTTGATCTGACATAAGCTGCTTCAGGCATCTTGACTCTATCATTCAAGATGCTTACCGATGGTTGTCAGACAACTACGAAGTCGGCGACCGTATATTTCTATTTGGTACGTCTTCCGGCGGGTACTTTATACAAACCTGACTTGGAACCGAAGGGTTTTCCCGAGGGGCTTACCAAGTTCGCGTCCTTTCGGCGATGATTGATCGAGTTGGGTTGATCCACAAGGGAAATCAGAAACAGATTCCTTTGTACGTCTTCAGAGTCTTTTCACTGTCACTGTCGTTTCACCATCGATACAGTGCTTACGAGCTGTATGCCAACTTGGAGGAGAAAGAGGACGCTTTGCAGGAGAAGATGGACACTATACATCAGAGAATGGACGCTTTACAGCACAAGGAGAATACTTTACAGCAAGATTTGAACGCCCTAAAGCAAGAGCGGGACGATTTGCAGCACGAGGAGGAGATTTTGAAGGAGGATACGTTGAAGCAGGAGGATACGACGAAGCAGGAGGATACGCTGAAGCAGAAGGAGGATAGGTTGAAGCAGAAGGAGGATAGGTTGAAGCAGCAGGAGGATAGGTTGAAGCAGAAAGAGGATATGTTGAAGCAAAAGGAGGATATGTTGAAGCAGAAGGAGGATATGTTGAAGCAGGAGGTTACGTCGAAGCAGGAGGAGGTTACGTCGAAGCAGGAGGGGGTTACGTCGAAGCAAGAGGATACGTCGAAGCAAGAGGATACGTCGAAGCCGAGGGAGGATATGTCGGAGCAGAGCGAGGAGACGTTGAAGCAGAGCGAGGAGACGTCGAAGCAGAGCGAGGATACGTTGAAGCAGAGTGAGGATACGTCGAAGCAGAAGGAAGATATGTTGAAACAGAAGGAGGCTACGTTGGAGCAGAAGGAGGATACGTTGAAGCAGAAGGAGGATACGTTGAAGCAGAAGGAG
Organism: Pleurotus ostreatoroseus; assembly: GCA_005298045.1. Classification (NCBI taxonomy): domain Eukaryota; kingdom Fungi; phylum Basidiomycota; class Agaricomycetes; order Agaricales; family Pleurotaceae; genus Pleurotus; species Pleurotus ostreatoroseus. The sequence goes on along the minus strand of SWBT01000244.1, from coordinate 222,157 downwards.
GATACGCTGAAACAGAAGGAGGATACGTTGAAGCAGAAAGAGGATACGTTGAAGCAGAAGGAGGATACCTTAAAGCGAGAGGAGGGCACTTTGCATCAGAAGCTGGTAAAGGCGCTGCGTATATCTTTGTTTCGGCGAATGGCGAAAGACTCCGTGAAAAAGGTGAATAAATGTTCCGATCATCTCTGATACGTAGCACCGTCTTAATCGTTTGATAGAACAGGAGCAATACGAGCTCAGCCTCCCGCAGTCATCCCGAGGAAGTATTCAAGAAGGCGTTTTGCAGGGATGTGGCCGTCCATTTTGTTGGGGCATGGTAAGAGGTTCATCTATCTAGTTCAGCATGGTACAATATTCAAAGTTATTTAAGGGACACTGTGTCTTCGGTCGGCCTCATGCGAGGCGAAAGTCACCCAGACTCGGCTAGCGGAATGAGACACGTTTGCTATTTCCGCCACGCCCTTGCATTGGACGAACGACGCGTCAAATTTCTCCCTGAATATGTACACGGAGGCGCAACACATCATAGTATGGCCTCGAATACGATCGATCACCCTCACACGAAGGAAGTCTGGTTTTCCGGCACGCACTCTGACGTGTAAGTCCTGGTTTTACAGCTTTCCTATAGCTAATAATACTGCCTCAGAGGCGGGACCACCAGTTCCGGTGAATATACACCTTCCTTCATATGGATGGCTATTGAAGCCATGCATATGGGCCTTAGTCTGGCAAACTTCGAGAAAGACTTGTCACATGAATCGCTACACTGTCATACGGAATCACTACGAGGGCTGTGGTGGCTCTTGGAGCTGATCCCGGTAAAGCGACTTTCCTATGAGAGTAACCAAGCGACCACTCGACGGTGAGCATGATGATCATGACATCGTTTACCCTGCCCCATCTGATTGATCCAAGTTTACACAAGGGGACTGGACGAATCATACTGACGGGCCAGAAAATCCACGCATCAGTATTTCATTCTCTAGCGAAGGATTATACACCTTGTGCACGTTTGCCATCTAGTGAATTTTGGACGCAATGCCAGATGTCAGGGAAATGGATTGAGCAATGGGGTGTATTGGAGCATATCGCTGCATACAAGAAAGCACAGGAGCACAAGGATCAGCTTGCTGCCCTTGAGCAACTCCGCAAATCTGCCCAGACGGGTAAGTCTGTGCTATTCAGAGGCAACTTCACGCTCATAGCCGATTCAGAGACAGGAAGACGAGAGCTTCGTCAGACGGGCGTGTTCCATGTCATGAAAACATTGCTTGTTGGCGAAATAGGTATCGGAGACTTGCACATCATACGATACATCTTCGACGAAGTGTATGAACGGCGCATTCCAGCGAAGCTCGCGTATAAGGACGTTCAGCCTCTCCTTTCTCCCATCCTAGGAGGCTCCAACCGAGTCGATTGCGAGTATGCGCATGCTTTCTTGCTGGATTATACCGATTTACTTCCCGGTGCGTATGCGTCCGAAGCTGTCGTAGCCTCTCGCTGACATGGACATTATTCTAGTCCCTGTGCGGTCCTTTCAACAGCAAAATCAGGAATCATCCGCCATCTTCACCTCGTTTTTACCCAAACCCGAATCAAACCGAATCATCGCCGCCTATAGGGATGGCAAGATTCAAATTTATAACGTCAGACGCAACGAGAAAGACTTTAGTTTACCTCACAGTGGTATGATCAAGTCATTCGCATGCTCTGGTGACGGTCAATACGTGGCATATACCTCGACTAATGGCAGGGTATACGTCTGGGCTGTTAAAGAAGATGCACGTAGTGCCAGCTGGGATGCGCCTTTCTCGAAAGGTACCTTGGGACCTGTGGCGTTCAAGTCCGATGGCAGTCTCATAGTCTCCACCTTCGAGAACCATACAGAAAGCAATCCGTCTTCACATCCCGAACCTCCGAGTGGCCAGACCTTAGACCTGGTATTATACCACATCGATTCAGGAAAATGGAGATTGAACTCTGGCACACATTCTGTGATCGATGCGCTCCCGACAAAGTACCCGCTTCCCCCAGACGCCCAGGAATCGCTCAACGCTAGTCACCTTCAGCTTTGGGCTGGAGATGGGCAGCAACTTCACTCAAGGATATCGACCGACCTTCCGTCATGCGTGGCGTTTTCACGGAACCGCTGCCTAGTCGCTTTAGGAGAAGGGCGAGGAAGTGGAAGTGGAAACAGCAGCGCTTCAAACAGCGACATCGTGAACATTTTCCAACGCAGTACCACGACGGACTCCTTCCAACATCTACGCACCTTGCAAGGGGACAAAGACTCCAAGGGATCCATCAAAGCTCTGTCTTTCTCTCCGGATGGCAAACATCTTGTTTCCGGCGGAAGTGACAATCGTATTCGAGTATGGGATACTAAGGGGTGGAGCGAGATGGTTAACTTTGGAGGTCACAATGGCGATGTCAACTCTGTCGCGATTTCGGATACGGATGACTACCTAGTGTCTTGTTCCGACGACGGTACGGTACGCGTTTGGGATGCTAAGGCATTGCTCACAGGACCCAATTTGGATGGTACGTCTTCTATATGTTAGCTCGCGTTTGTTTCCGTAATGTTCATCCGAATCCTACAGAACAGAAACACGACCCTACCGCGACCGCAAATTAGCCGCATCAGCCTTTCGCAACCATCGCCTTGCTATGTCGTAGAGCGACCTCGTCCTATCATATCCTAGGACTGCAGTGCAGTCTAGTCTCGTCGATGTTAAGTAACGTAATCATGAGTTACACCTCGGGAGAGTGTCGGAGATCTCACAGAATATCACGTAGGAAAGCCATGTAGCAGTTCATGCTGCGGTGGAACAATCCCATTGAAAGATGTCTGCCGGCGACGTTGCTGGAACAGCCTGTGTGAGATTGGCACCTCCGCACTTAGTACTTAGTGTCGATTAGTAACTTACTATAGAACTATGACGGCCTTTATATGTACGATCAATGCATGTGCACTTGCGGCATGCGATAACGAGTAGCATCATATGGACTCACGGCACCTATTCCTAACATTATACGTGGGCCCAAGTGAACCGGGCCTAGAGAAATAACACCTTAGCGCTGCACGCAGCAGGACCCGCTACCAAGATGTTTTTCGCCCTAGCTTTGTCTTGTACTACATGCATGGTCTCGTTGGCAGATCAAGCACTAAGGGCCTGTACGGGTGGCCGCATAATAGCCTATTATCCTCTGTTACAGAACAATAGCGTTAGCTAATACGATTTTTCATAATTTCGTGTTTAGCTGTTCGGCTGGCTACTCACGAAATTCACAGTGCACCACAGCTCACTACATCTTGCTCGAATTGAGACCACCCAAATTATCCCAAATATTACACATTCGTCTTCTAAGGCATATCATTGTAATTTTAGGTCGAGAATGGTGCCTTGGAGCCCATAAATACGCTCACATCGCCAGAGATGCAGGGCGATTCGAACGATAATGCAGTTCCCACGGTTTGACGACGCGACCATTTTAGCGCCAGTAGTACAAAATCGAATTGTTATCTAACGGGCTATTATCTCGGCCACCCGTACAGGCCCTAAGTTCCCCGCCCAAGGTTATGAGGCACGATGTGAACCAGTTTTGCCTCAAGGTTTCGCCTCAGAGCTGAGGTCGAGGACGAGAGAGCGGTCGCGAACGAAGCGGAAGCAGAAAATTACCTTACAGGGCAGCTTATGTAACTCAAATACTCAGGCGTGCGACGGAGGCTAATCCGGGGGTGCAAGACCCTTACCAACTCGTTTCACTTCGTTGGTAGCGGGAATTTACGCACGCGTCCGCACACGTCCGCAACAGGTACGCACAAGGTACGCAACATGTACGCAACGCGTCCGCAACGGCGCTAACGGGGGTCCGCACGTGCGCTAAGGCAGCGCACACGCCGGGATATCGAGCCGTAGTGGCAGTCAGAGGGCAAGTGGTCGGTTTGAAACATTTTTACTATGCTCTTGAACACACAAACCTCTTTCCTATCTCGAAAATAACGCGATAAAGTTGGTGAACTCGGTCTGAATACCAATATAGACTACATCGCCGTTGCTCACACGAGCGCTTATGAATTGATCCGGCAATCCATGGTATTCATCGTCGGGGAGACCATGTACTGCACGTATCTGCCCTGAAATCGTGTCCTGATGACACCGGAGATACATGAATACTACCGAATGAGACTATACATAGAAAAGTGCCTATGCCGCTGCACTTACGATGCGCATGTGTTGCGGACATGTTGCGTACCTGCTGCGTACCTGCTGCGTACCTGTTGCGTACTTGTTGCGGACGTGAGTGGACGTGTGCGGGCGTGCGCGTAAAATTTACCACGTACGCATCATATACGCAGCGCGTCCGCATCACATACGCAGCGCATGCGCAGACTCAATGCAACTCGGGCACATCGATATACAGGGCAGATGAACTCACCAAGACTTCTATATCTAGAGGCCCACCAGCAATGTTCCTTCATTGACCAATCGGACAGGAATATGCGGCGAGTCCAGCTCAGGCACGAAGAACGGGGACCAGCTTGATTCGAGTACTTAAAGTATAACATCGTGATAAACAGCTATCAATAGACGTCTCAGATGTGCCCCAATGAACGGGACGGGTTTACATGAGACACATGGATCCGATCAGCTCGATGTATGCCTCAATTTTCCAAGATGTAGCCGTTTTTGTGCAGGAAAAGTGCGGACGTGGTGCGGACGTGATGCGTACATGTTGCGTACATGTTGCGTACATGTTGCGCACGTGTGCGTACGGTTGCGTACTTTTTGCTGTGCCCGAGTGAACCTGATGTTCGACGGATGTAGAGAACTGTCAGGGGGTTGATGATACTTGAGATAAATCAAATTCTGCGGTATCCATATCGAAAAGAACACAGACGGAGAGATGTACATCAGAGTAAGCTATGCTTTCGCAGGTTTTTCACTCTTTTTCTACGATCAAGGTTAGCAATGATGGACGCCTGTTCATCTGTACGCGAGACGTACGTATGCTACCGCTTCGAAGTCGTACTTGATGCCCGCTTCCACAATCTTCTGTTTCTGCCGCTGTTGACGCCTTAGCAGTCGCTTTTCCGCTTGCTCTTGCTCCTCTTCGCTCCGTGCCTGCAGTAGATTGAAATGCGTAAGTTTACAAAGACCATTCAGAAATCACTGGAGCACTAACCTTATTGTGCTCAAGTCTCGATATGCGGTCATGTGGGACGACTCTCCACTTTCTGTTCGCGCCGACCCAGAGCTCGGGATGTACTTCGTCCTTGGGGATGACCTTACATCTGAGGATGTGACCCATGAGCAGATAGTTGTCCATTGTTTCCGCGACAATTTTGGCGACTTCCGAAGAGTCAAATTCGATAAACGCGTAGTGTTTTGAACGCCCGGTCTGAGAGTGAAGATCAGTGGACGAATGAACCATAGACGAGGGACGAACCTTCTTGCTCCGGGAGAGTCGTAGACGAGTGACGTCACCGAACTGGGTGAAGTAGGCCTTCATTTGGTCTTCGTAGAAACCATGGGGTATCCTGCCAAGGTATATAACGCCTCTGTCACCGGTCTGCTGCGATTTAGAACCAAATCAAGCCGAATTGTGAATGCACCACGTACTGCTTTCCTCTTTGCCTTTTCTAGCTTCTGCTTTACGATAGCGTCGTCTTTGGCCACCGTTGGAAGTTTCGAGACGCTGACACCTTCAGGTTCGGCATCCAGGTCTTCTTCGTCTGACGAGTCCTCATCGTCGGTAGCAAAGCCAAAGAATTCGACCTCTTCTTCTTCTTGAACACCCTCTACCTCTACTTCTGCCTCCACCCCTTCAGCAATCGCTTCCGACTGTGCCTCCACCTTGTCAGTCTTCGTCTTGTCCGAGTTCTTGCGACCCTTAGACTGCTTCACGTCCTCCTTGGCAGTAACCTTCTCCGTGTCCTTGGGCTCCTCGCCTTTCGTCTCCGCTTCTCGTTTAGGCTTCTTCGTCTTGGACAAAGTATTCGCAGCTACATTGCCGGTGTCTTCAACGGCTGCTTTCCTTTTCTTCGAGGGTTTAATAAGTTCCTCAGCAGACTTTGTCCTAGTCGTAGCTTCCGCTTCGACGACGATGGACGAACGCAGCGTCTTCGAAGGTTTGGCGGGAGGGTCGGCCGCCGTCGCTTTTGTCGTCTTCTTGACCTTGGTGGGTCTCTCTGTCGTTGATTTTGCCATAGTCAGTCTCTCGAGTACAGGACGAGCAATACACCAAAGTTCTGATGCGTGCAAACTTTAGCGCCGACGCGGGGACCAAAATTTTGACCACGTGGAATTCCAAAAGAAGACTTTCTCACGCCTTCTACATTGCCCATTTTGGCGTCTATTTTATGTTGAGAATAGCATCCACTTCACCGTCGTCGGCGCGTCGAACGCCGAGCTCGATGTTCAACATGACTTCTACACCCCCACCCAACGCTAGTTTTGCCATACCAGCTGTGCCGAATCTACCATCACCGTCGAGCTCACGACCACGACATTCCATAGGCTCTTCGTTCTCCTTCGGTCCACAATCGCTCATCAGCTCAATCACGGAGGCAAGTGCGACCTCGCACGCCAGATCGTTTGCTCTAGACCCCAATAGTTCTATATTACCTACATCTCCCTTCCGCTCTTCCCCTCGCCGGCCTCGCCGACCCAAAGCATCGACCAGCAGACATCCTCTTGCGAATGACACCACCGACATATTCCAGGATTCCATCGTCGAAGGTGAGGAAGACGAAGAAGAATATGAACTAGGAATGGTGGATAGAATGAGGCTATGGCGACATGACGCACTGATGCAGCATCTATACGATACTGCTGCTTTCTGGGGAGACAAAGTTGTTAGCTGGACCAGTACGTTCTCGTACGTGTCCTACGCGTCGTGACATACTAATACGCGTTAGATGACCCCAATGATGCCTTTTGGCTCGCGCAGACTTATTTCCTTACTCATCAGTACTCTCGCGCGGAAAGGCTTCTGACCCGGCCATTTCCTACATCGCCACCTAGTCCACCACTCATCGTCACCGCCGCCGTCAACGGAAATAACTTGTTCTCGCCGGCCGATGCCAAAGGCAAGGGAAAAGAAATCCCTCAATCTGCACGTCCAACGACATCGGCTCCTGGCCACAATACCATCCATTACGGCAGCGCGGGAGATCTGTTGGACGTCGCGCCTGAATTCCAGGATGGCATGTCACGATTGGTGGACATGAGCGTCGCATGCCGGTACCTCGCAGCACAATGTCAGATGCGTCAAGGCAAGTGGGCTGATGCGACCGAGATGTTGGGAGAGGCCAATCCTTTCCGAGGGTCTGGAAATACCGGACCTACCGTACCGAATATGGATGGTGGTATCAAGGTACGTTCATATATTACATGTCTGCCCCATTTCTTCACAATTGCAATCAGATTGAAGCCTCCATGTGCCATTTGCGAGGTTTACTGATGCTAAAGCTGAACCGCGGAGATCAAGCCAAAAACTGTTTCATGGAAGCTCTTGCACTTGATGTGAAGTGCTATGAATCCTTTGAGCAACTTATAAGCGGTGAGATGATGACCCCGGATGAAGGTGAGTCGAAGTGAGCCGTGCCGTAAAGAGGTCTAACTGAAACACACTTAGAGTGGGAGTTCGTACAGACGTTGTCCTACAAACAACAAACGCCGGCCGACGCTGAGTTCGTTCGACTTATTTACACTTCGCGTCTCCGTAAATACAAGCACGGTGAAGAACACGCTCTGGCCCGACGTAAACTCGTTGAAGACTACGGTTTGGGCGACAATCCTGACGTATTGTTCAGCTTTGCGGATGCATTATATACCCAATTCAGATGGGCCGATTGTTTCGCGATCACTTCAAAGTATAGCATATCCATGTTGAGAATGACGTCTGCTGACTTTCTTGCCTCAGGATACTCTCCCTTGTGGAGGTACACGGCCCCACTATGCCGTTGCACGTCGCCTGTCTGTATCATCTTCCGCATTTGCACTCCAAACTATTCATGCTCGCCCATGAGCTTGTAGAAAAGGAGCCGGAATCACCCATCAGTTGGTACGCGGTCGGCGTATGGTACCTTACGGCCAAGAAGTGGTCAGAGGCACGGACATACTTCAGGTACGTTCAGACCGTCAAAATGTCCAGAACACAAGAGTTGATATGTGCAACAGCAAAACGTCATTAATGGACCCCAGATTTGCTCCGGCATGGGCTGCCTTCGCGCATACATTCGCCCTGGAAGGTGAACATGATCATGCAGTGACCGCTTATTCTACCTGCGCACGAATGTTCACTGGGTAACGTTACACTTGCTTGTTTGATATTTTCGCTGACAGGTACGTAGGTCACATCTACCTCTCATGTTTGTGGGTATGGAGCATATCGTGCTCTCAAATCATCCATTGGCGGATGAGGCTCTATTTGCGGCGAACACCATGTGCGACGGCGATCCATTGCTGAAGAACGAGATGGGCGTCATGGCGTACTATCATGAAAAGTACGTACTGATAGACATCAATGCGTATCAGCCTTTTGACATATATTCGGTCCCAGCTACGAGGGCGCAATAGCCCTGTTCAAGGAAGCGCTCAAACTCGCACAGGTTACCCAAAGCTCCGAGGCCGCGTGGGCAACAACATATGTGAATCTTGGTACATGCTATCGAAAGCTTAAGTGCGTCGATTCATATATATACCGTACAGTTTGCTGAAGTGTTAACTCGTCCAGGAAATACCCTGAGGCGAAAGCGTCTTATGAGAAGGTGCTGCAGCTCGAGCCTCGACATGTCACTGCATTGGGATTCCTAGGCATTGTATACCAAATGATGGACCAACTCGACGCTGCCATTGTAAAATACCATGAGGTACGTCTACATACAGGTGTGCTCCGTATGTGCTGACCCTGCGATTCTCACACCAGTGTCTGAGTATCGACCCAATCAACGGGCAGATACTGGAGCTCCTCAATCTTGCATTAGAAGCAAATACATTTGCGGGCCCACAAGGTGCTAAGGGCCTTCCTATGGGCGAAGACGAATGGACGAAGAAGATGCGCGAGCATAGGAAGCGTACGGCATCTGAACGATTGGTCGGACCGCAGAACGGAGAAGACGAGATGAACCTTGGCTGATACAACATAACGCATGAGTTGTCCTATGGTACACGAATTGCATCCCCATCCACTTGTATCAAATTCTGGCTTCAAGGTATACTCCTGTGGACTTGATATCAGTGGACTCTCTTCGCTCGCCTCAACGGAATGTGCGGTGTGGATGGGTGGCATAATCTTGAATGACGTTTGGTGCAACGGTGCACACCGGTCCTCTTGTTCCACAGTCGCAAACACCATATATTCTCATGTCGAGAAAGGTATGGCAGAGAATATGGCCATCAAGCTGACAAGCCTTAAATGTCGCAGCATGTCCATAAGCTAGACGGCCGGACGGCTGGACGGTCGACGTGTATGATCTGATCGGGTTGTGCGCTAGGAGATAAATTGTCAGCAATTGACACCCCGCAAAGCACTCAAAATCATCGCAGATTCGCACCTAGTAGAATGAAACTCTGCGTACATCCTGTTTGCGATGGCCATGCATTGTGCTTGGATGTACCAACTAAGATACATGTCCACATGGATATCGCCTTTGAGATTCCGACGCGCCTCGCCGAGACACGGTAGTACGCGTGCCAGCTGATCGAAGAGGAAGCCCATATTTCCAGTGACTTCGAAAGAATCCATGACCTCGAGCTGGACAACCTTGGTCTTTCGTGTGGGGTGCCTCGCCTCAAAGACGGCCATCTTCGTTCGCATTGTCAATCCTGAAATAGCTGGGTATGTCTTTGCGCATTGTCCACATCGCAAGGTATCAGGGTCTGCCTTTCCAGGCAGTTCGTACCTGATATCGGCGCGAGCGTCGGCATCAACGCGGGTGCCATCCAATTCCGACCACTTAGTGAGCGTAATTTCAGCTGTGCGTGCACTAATCAAGGCCTTGGCTCTTCTACAGGGAGTGCATCAGTTGCACGTTACTATTATAAGGGATAAATACTGCACTGACTCTTCAGGGTCCCTGTGTTAAACGAGTTTATGTCACAAGTTCGGCTAGCACCCATAGGCGAAGGACACACCATTCTCTACAAATTGAGTGTTTGAGGACTAGCCAGCAGCGATCAAAGAACCGATCGTGATTGGCTTTCTGATCGTCGAACCGGATTGCATGACGAACGTATAACCTTTTCACCCCATCACGGTGCTCATCTTCGTCGAACATTTTCCAACGCCAGCGCGATGCCCTATCTGAAACCTCTCTGTAAGGATCTCTTTTCTCGAGCTTTGCCTGATCGTGAGGTAGCCCAAGAAATTTGAAGAAGCCATTTGAGGTTTCAAGCATTGCTTCAGTCTTCAGGTTGTCGGTACAGTAGACGCAGGAACGGCGAGAGAATCAGGTGGGTGCGGAGTAGGGGCAGGGAGGCTGCTAACGATTGTAAGTAGCATGGCAGTGTAATCAGATGCAAACTCTTTTATACCTTGTGCAAGACATAGACGATGGAGGCCATCTTGTCGCGGATTCCACTCCCGCCGAAGGCCCCTCCTCTGCACATGTTCTTTGTTTCGCGGGAGTTTGGCATGGCCAGTCATTTATTCGGGTACAAATGCAAGATCGCGGGCCAAGAACATGTTTCCTGTATTCGTTGTGATCGAGCCCTGCATTCACTGTCGTGTGTAAGATACAATTGTAGAGATTTACTGGTTGTGTGCGTACCGACAGTGCCGTGGAATGCTAGCCCATATTTGGGAATAAGTTGTAACATGGAACAACATGATATATGCTTGCGTTATGCGCAGTGCAGTGTTCGGCGGTGGCAACGAGGTGCTGAGGCCCGTGCACAAACGGCGGTGGCAAAGGACAAGCACAGGCCATAATAGCCGAGAGGCGCCCATGTCGGAGCTTGTCGTGTGGCACCGACGCCACATCATTAGAGTGTTTACCGGGTCCATGAAACAACTTTTGGGTGACGGGTGTCTTGGCCCGTTCTCAGGCGAGACGTATATGATAACTAGTGTGTGTGAAGCTTGAACTTCTCATGTTCGCTGTCACAGAGTATCGAGGAAATTCGGTGTGTACGCGAGGCATGAATAGGTTTTGAACGAAGAGGGCACTTTTCGCCAAATTCCGCTCCTTGAAATAAGCGCTTATCGAGCTGATCAGCAACGACGACGACGAAATTGCCATTCAGCGACCGTTCGTTTTCACGCTGTGTGATGGTCAGAGCTTCACGATTACGATGGAGAAAAACTAGGGCACAGTTGACGGATGTCTCCCGAAACATCTTATCTTGGCTGTGCGGCAGGAAACTGCCACGTGGCGGCACTTGCTTCGACTTTCGCTGCTCTCACTGCCATTGGAATTTTTTGAACCTGCGTACCCACTGCCATTCCCTAGATCTTGGTGTCTTCGAGACGGATTAGTTGTGACTCACTCATCGGCAGGATTATACCGAACTGGTATGTTTTTTCACAAAAGTTATGCCACTTTTATACCTACTCTCGCACTTGAACACATTCTTCTTTAAGGCGAAGTAGAATGAAAAATGAAATAATATCGTACGAAGATATAAGGCCCCGAGCTTGATATCATATAGCAATTTACAGCGCCATACAAGGTTGTACGACATCGCAGCGAGTGTCATTTCAAGGAACGGGGCTATTTCAAGGACCGGGTAAACACTCTACAGGCGGCAACGAGTGAACGAGCCTCTAATCTAATCCATCCCACGTCAAAAACTTCCGAAATCTCTTCAGGTGAGGTCCCGAAAGAAAATATCTGATACATTCAGGTTAATAACACAGCGTATTCAGAGAAATATATAGGGATAAATTTAGACGAGCCGTCCGAGTTTACATCGTCGACCCTGCCGAAGCCGCCGTTCAACAAAGACTTGAAATCAATGACTGGTGTTGGAAGCGCACGTCGATTTGCGTGTTTGCGGCGGGTGGTATGTCAAGAACTAAAAGTACAGGTGCCGGCTGTCTGGCGTCGTAATGTCCTTCCGGTGTGTTCACGTTACGGTGTCGTGCGTCGTAAGATGCGTGCAAGATAGGTGGCGTATTCCTGTGAGTGCAGGCATCTTGTACGGCCCGCTGCCAGGCCAGGAAGAAGCCGATTGGATCTGTCATTCAGCACGCAGCTCGAAGTCGTCGTCATACTACGACCATCTCGTATTCGTCGGAGAGAGGTGTTATAGGTCGGCTCTTGGGCTGCAAAAGCAATAGGTAGGAAAGAAAGGTAAGTCATCGTTCACCCGAACGCAGACGTCAAATAGCTTGCATGCTCACCGGGCTCTTACTCCCTTCGTCTAACGAACGGTCTCCCAATATGCTCTCGCCATCGACCGTCGATGTCACCTAGCCAGCGTCGAATAACTATCAGCACCATACGCCTCACTCCACCCGCCTCGTACATACCTGTATAACAGTCGAGAACACCGGCCCGCGGTTATCTACGCTCGGCGCAAGGCGTCCTCCAAGGCTCGGCCTCCTGGACTCGCAGTCGCCCCTCGAGCGTGTATGCGAGCGCGACGAGCCGGTGGAGCTCTGCCCGCGCGCACGGATAGAGTAGCGCGTGTTGAGCGTCGCGAGGAGCGAGTTCGCGTAGAGCTTGCCGATGACAAAGTCTAGTCCGAGATACCAGAGCGCGTTGGGGTAAACAGCGAACTGAGAAAGTAAGCTTAGAAGATCATTGGGAGTGAGAAGAGGATAGGACGAACGAGGATGACTTCAACGATGGCGACGAGGCTGGATAATGAAAATGAGATGTGAGAACCGAGTGTTGTCCGAGAAGGGCAGGGCCTTACGCGGTGAGCAAACATCGGTTGATCGCAAAGATCATAAGGTAATTGATCAAGTTGTTCGTCCTATCGTCCGTGTACCCATCAGCTCATCTACTTTACCGACGCAATACAAAAGATAGGCCACGTACGTCATTAAATATGATTTGCTCTTATGGAGGGTGACGCACAACGACCCTGCTATGAGAATATCTGATGCCACAGCAAATATGGCGAAGGGGAGTGCCGAGAACCACTGCAATGCGGGTAAATCAGAAACTGGTCGATAGATTCCTACTATGGAGAGGCGTACGATCTTTTCGGTTAATTTTGCGAAGAATTGGAGATGAAAACTTCAAATGGATATGTCAGTGAATCGATCTTCGCGCCTGCTAAAATATGGTGCCTAACCCCCATGCAGCGGTTTCTATAGACAATAAGACGATGTGTTAGTATTGTCGATTTTCCACTAGACTGGAGCATTCTTACCTATGCCAAACGCTTTTCAAAAATCACTGTTTTAGTATTACGTGCCTACACTGAACAAGAATCGAAACATACCTAGATGGCACGCAACAAAAAGTGCCTAAACAAAGACAGTTTTGAGATGAGCAGCTGGATATGAGGAGAAAACTTGAACATACGATAACGGGGATCAATATTACCCCTGTTCTGCGATTAAGCACTGTGATGGCGTAGTGGGTTGTGTGACAGCTACAGCGAGATGAAAATAACGCACGACAGAAGAGTCGAGCTGTGTAGAATCTACGCGGTCCCAGCGTCATCTATGAACTCGGGATAGGCCGAGTCTAGCGTACTCACGTTTGGACCACACAGCCTATCATGCACTGCGTGATGTCATTGAGGTTAGCCGTGATCTGCATAATCGGTGGGTAGCGCCACATACGTTGACAATTATGGAAACCTTAGTTCGACGGAAGAAGCGTCAATGTTCAATTTGATGCAATCAATTAAGCGCATCACGCACCCATAATGACCTGCAAAACGGCGTAGAGCGCAAAATTGAAATTCCTCAGTCATTTCCCGAGCTCGTGGCCGTTAGCGGCGTAGAGTACGCACCAGACGCCTATTTCTAGGACAGACGTGTCGCCGTAGAACGTTATCTACAAGCGGTGCGAGCGGTAAGCAGGACGGTCCGGTTTGGCGGCTGCGTGCGAGAATGATGCGCGGTGGCTGTGCTCACTAGATAGTGGTATATTCCGTGACAGACTAGAAGACGGAATGAGACCGTGGCGTAGTCGTGGGGCATCTAAGTAGAGACGCACCTAGTGCTATGTGCAACGAGTCGAGGATCCTGGAATGTGGATCGGTGTGGGTGCCGATATGCACGAGAGCGCCGAGCCGAATGACCGTCAGCAACGACGGAACATGGAATGGGGGACAATCGGCCGAACGCACCAGATGGACCAGACCTAAGAGCACGAGGCGGGGAGTCAGCGAGGGGTCCGCAGAAGATGAGAAGGAATGCGTACGAGAGACTTCAGCCCTGGGCCATCGTCTGGGTAAAAGGCGAAGTAGATGTACGTCTGTACTGCGCTTGAACACCATGAGCAGATTCTCTGAGATTGTCGTACGCACTTGGACACACGTCATCCCATACAACCTTGTCGAAGATTCGGTCAGCGCGAAGCATGATGTCAAGAAGACCGGGTGCAACATACCCCATCATGCCTAAACATCCAATCAAGCCGGCCCCTGCGCGTAGAATGAAACACAAAAATAAGTGGCGAGCTGCGGAGTCGAAAGAGCGGACTGACCAAAGGTCGGGGTGATGTTGACTGGGTCCATGGCTGCGGCAGCAGAGGACGACAGGTGGCGGGAGTGTGCAAGAGAGCATTCATCAGGGCAGAGTGTTTTGGGCAGATGATGCTGATGATATGTTTTTGACAAGTTTTTGATGATGGCTTCGAGACCATTTCATGCCCCTGCATCGGTCGGCGAGATCCGATCTTGCGCTGGCCCCAGATGGCAACTGGCGCACCTTTTTCGGCAGGTCTCAAACGGGGTTTCAGAATTTTCTGATGCCGCCCCGTTCCTGTCACACCTCCCGCCGAGAGACATTTTGTCCGATAACGTGCCGATAACCCCGGACGATAACCTCCACATATCACACGTATTCCGTTTCGGGCGCGGGGTTGATGGCATGTGATTGGGCGAGTTTTGTTTGACACGACTGTTGCTCCTCGCCTCAATCAATCCCAGTCTCTACCCGCTGCTCTGAGAACAGGGTTAGGTCCTGCTCTGCCATGTCCCTCGTCTCGCTATCCCGCCACACACTCTCCCAGCTCAAGTTCATCGTCCCTGGCGCACTCTGCACCTGGTACTTTGACTCCCATCATGAGTTCTGGTCCCTAGTCACCACTGCACACGGATGGGTTCAGTGCGTCCTCTATCTCCCGTATTCTCCCCCCTTCTCATGCTCTACTTCTTCCCAGTACGATTGCTTTGGCAGCCCTGGTGCTTGCTGCGCTCACGTTCTTCCTATTCTTATACATCATCTTCACACCGCTTATCCGAGGCGAGCAGCCTAATGTGCGTCTCATTTATGTTCTTCAAGTTCCTTGCTCACCTCCACAATCAGTTCCGGGATTGGAGACAATCGGGAGTACTCTCATCAGTGATTCCGGTATGTGCACAAAGATCGTATGCGAGCATAGTTGACAGCGTGTCCAGGTTCTCACAGCGTCCATCATCTCGGGATGGACACTGCTTGTATACACCCTTGGACTAAATTCGAGGATGGGTTACTTTGAAGGTCTTATCGCAGGTACGTATCCACCCTATGGACATTATGTGCTCTAATGACCGTATGTCGTTCAGCATCTGGCCTTTACGCCCTTGGTTTCGGTCTCATAGGCCTAATACCTGCGCCGAAAGTCTACAATCGTACATAATATTCGCCGACATGGCAAGATATATACCATCATCAGTCGCTGTGCAAGCCACATCCGATCCAAGTAATAGTATTGCAAACGGGTTATAACACTATCTGTATTTCCACCCCAATTCTCAAGAAGCTATATAATGTTCTATATGATGCTCGCTTTACATGTCGCCTCGAAGTGTGCAGATCACTCACCGAATGCCTCTTCTCCATTCCTCCTTTTCGGAGCAGATTTCATACTGACCTCCGCACGCCACCATCCGGGCAGAGTAACCTTCCACGTATCCATCGCCCCGCGCACCACATCGACCCCGGCCTCGGCGTGCTGACCACGTCCGCATAACGCACTTCCATATCTCCACGTGTGCGCTTCCTTCCGATTGCGAAAAACCGCAAAATTAAAAATCGGAATTCCTTCGAATTCGTCCTGCCATTTCCATTCCCCAAACACGGCTGATCAAAGTCGCCACATCGCGCGCCCGCTCCGTCCCCCGTGCCCGATTGGTGCGTCGCGATTCGCCGCCGCCCACGCGTTACCGCTAGTAGCGTCTCCACCACGACGAGTCTCAGTAGGTCTCAGTAGGTCTCACATCGTTGCATGGGTGTGCATATGGACGCGCCCCTTAGCCTCTGCGTTCCAAGACACCAAGCGTTTGAGGTCGTCTTGGATGTCCGTCCGCCCCGGGTCTCGGCTCAGGCTAAGGTCCGGGGGCAAGCATGGGTAGGCACGCCAAGCACTTAAATTCGAGCCGCGGTGCTCGTCATCGCATCGAGAATCTATCTACAATCATGCATCGATATCCCCATCTTGCACGCTGGAGTCGAAATTGTTCGGTCGAGTCGAAAGGCTGGGCAGCGCACAGCGCTCGTGAGTTTAAATATCCCCGTGTGCAGGTATCGTATTACATTATATCTCTCGTATATCAGTAGTCTACAGCACAACGTCTGGCGATCTATAGCTCGTCTTTGGCATGCGCTTGGTCCCCGTGGAATGCATCTGCGAGCTCTATGATGTGCAGACCACAGTCAGAATGACGATCGAGCGTAATAAAAAGGGCTGCTTACTTTGTCGGATCTTGGGAGACAATTGCGTTGGGAGGACGACGTTGTACTCTACGTACAGATCCCCAAAGGAGGACTCTCCGAATATAGGTAGGCCTTCGCCTTTGATTGTCTGTACGAAACCTGGCTGCGTTACGCTCGCGCGCTTTAGGGTTACAGTATGTCCGTCCAGATGTGTGATATTGCGCTCGAAACCAAGCAGAGCCTAGCATATCACCGTTCAGCACCCAAACGGCCGAACAAGAATACCCACGTACCTCGTCAACCCCAATTGTCTCCTTCCAGTACAACCCACTCTCCTTCCTCCTGAACCCACCCTTCTCCTTCTTGCTCCTGATCCTGATAACAATATCCCCCGGCTCATAATCTGGGCTCTCGTCCGCCTCGCCCTCAAACACGACCTCGTACCCCTCTGGCGCGCCGCGCGGGATGTCCAGCGTGTAGTGCTGCGTGTGGTCCATTATCTTGTGTCCCTGGCAGTGCTCGCACACTTTCGTGATGACCTGCCCGCGCCCGCCGCACTCGTTGCACGTCACCTGCATCTGCGAGAACATACCCGGGAAGATCTGTTGCCGCACGATCTTGACGCCTGCGCCGTTGCAGCCAGAGCAGGTGTGCACGTCCGCGGAGGATGCGGCGCCGGTGCCGCGGCAGTGGTCGCAGAGGATGCGCTTCTTGACCATGAACTGCAGGAACGTATGAGAGGAGGCGGGAAACGGGGAACGAGAGGTACGCACATCGATGCTGGCACCCGTGTAAATATCCGTAAGGCTAACCTCCATTTCGCTTAGTGAGGACGGCCCACGACGCGCCTGTTGTTGACCAGGATCTGACATCTACGCGTCAAAAAGGTGCTTTCGTTTTGGAGAAGATACGATGCTCACGTCCACCACCGAAGAAGTGCTGGAACATGTCGAATGGGTTCGCGTGAGGTGACTGGCCGCCTTCGTGCGCTTTCAGGCCCTCTTCACCATGTCTATCGTATATTTGACGTTTCTGGTTGACAAATGAGAAGCTGAAGCTAAATGACTAGGTATGGTACGTACCGTGGAATCCGAAAGGACCTCATACGCTATCAAAGCGTCACCTCAAAGCGCAGCCTGCGTGTCACGACCTGCTTACCGTATGCGATGTCTACAAACTTCTCCTCTGCGCCCTCCTCTTTGTTCTTGTCTGGATGGTATCTTGACACGATGACTCAGTCGTGAGAAGATTGTATGCGCGGCCAAACACGTACTTTTTACTCAGACGTTTATATGCAGCTCTAATATCCTTGTCCGAGGCGGAACGGTCGACTAGAAGAATGAAAGCCGTCAACGAAGGTCTGCGTAGCCCAAAATAACGCGCGCCTTCAACTGACTCTCTAGTACTTTGTACAGGTCCGCTGCGCTGACCAGGACCGCAAAAAAGAGCAGCGAGGTGAGCACGAGCAGCGCTGCTGGATGCATTATGACGTCGCAAGATCCGTGTGTGCGATGCTGGGTATCCGGAGAGTGCAGAAGTTTCAAGAAATAATTACAGCCGTATCAGAGCAGGCGAGCTCGTCGTGCGCGGCGGCGAGGAGGTGGTCGTCGACAAAGTGTTGCAAGCTCTGGCTGCTTTGCATGAGCGACATTTCGACGCTGCCCAATCCGGACGCAGCCACGTAGGCGAAAACAGAAGCGCCCCGTCGAGCGCCTGTGTCGCGTGGCGGTTGGCGCCCAGTTATCCGGGTGAGCCGGAGTCCGAGCGCCGCTGGCTGGACCCGTGACCACAACTCTCACCGCGTCCGCGTCGACGGCGAACATCGATACAGGACTCATGCTCTCTGCGCGAATACGAACGATAGCGAGGGGGGGCCGCAGATGGGTTAGATACAACTCAAGTGCACCGGCCGTGTCGTATCCATCACAAGTACGAGGTGTGTTGCGGAATTATCAACCCAGCTCCGCGGTCTATTCACGAGGCACTTTTGTCTCTTCAACATAGCGTACCCCTTCGCGTTCGACAAAGAAGAGGCCATAAAGCGTGCATCTTTGGCGACTTCCATTATTTGTCCAGCAGAGTTCGTCAAATCTCTTTGTGCATACTTCTTGGGCACGACACCGATCCAGCCGTTGCAAGTCGCCGCGGTGTACCTCCCGGGATGGATCATCGACGCCCAAGTCCAAGCCCGCATTTGGAACAAGAAAGGGGAGGAAGAGAGCAAAGAATCGGTAGTTATCCCGTCCGCGCGTCACACTAAGTCGACCCTTACGCTGCTCGTAGATGACCGTCCACGCTCAGTTCAAGAACTCGTATGTCAGCGGACTTCTCTGTTACGCGAATATGATAGTCACGCGTTTCCAGATACATGCCAGGTCAATATCAGCACCTACTCTTCCCGTGTTGCTATTTCGCTCTTCTGACAACGCTTGGTCGTTTGGGCAGGCTTCGTCTTCGATCCGCTGTCCCAGTTCTCGTTTAAGGATTTTAACGACCTCTCTGACATCCCGACGGACGGCGTTCCGTGGTCGCCCGCGCTCGCGATGCAGCACGGCATGGACGTCACATGCCTGCCTTTCACTATGACACCGTTCTCGTTGGTAGATGCGGCACGCTCACTACCACGCGACGCCAAGAAGCTTCCGATCAGATATGACCCGGAGAGCCTCAAGGAGGTTCTTGTAGGTGGCTCATGTTACACCACGTCCAAAACTTGCTCAGACTTCGCAGCTTGTGCCGTATCCAGTGCTTATGCCTGTGTACCTTCTGCAGTACGAGGTGAAGCTAGTCGACGACAAGCCAAGCGAACAGTCGTTCGTCATCGTCGACGCATCGACCAAAGCCAAGGTAACTTATCTCTTTTCGGCCCTCCATCTCTCTCAAGTCCAAGCTTATGCCTGCCCCTCTAATCACCAGGGCCGCATGGTTGCTGAGAACACTATGCCTCGCCTTGCCGACGTCATGCCAAAGAGCTTCCACGAGCCGTTGGCATTCCTGGGGGAGTTCACGCTCTTGCAGTTTGACCGTGCAAGGATCCTTCCACGGGTCATCTCGAACTGGGCCAAGCTCAAGGCCACCGCGCCCTTCAACATCGAAAAAAGGATAAAGGAGGTCGACCTCTCGATCGACCTGCTTGCGCACCGGCCTGACGCGTGGCAGAAGTACATGGACTTCGACGTGCAGCGGCGGAAGGCGGCGACCGGCACCGAGGAGATCGACTGGACGGACCTGAGAATCAGGCCGTACAACGAGGAAGAGGTCAGCGCGACATGGAACTATCTCACGGAGTTGTCCACGGTCATATCGTTGCAGACTGTTTCCTCGGTGCGTCCGGATTACAGCTTTTGGCAGGACGCCGAAAACCTGACGTTTCACCACAGGTGCTTTCAAAGACTAGTGCCTCGAATGACAAGAATTCAGAACAGATGTCTCAGCTCATCGCCAAGGAGGTAAAGAAGGCGAAGGATCTCAAGCCCGACTGGGTCAAGGCCCTCGAAGCTAAAGCCAAACAGAAAACAGCCAGTGATAGTACAACATCCAAGCCCAAAAAGAAGGAGAAAGAAACTGCGACTCAACAAGAGGAGGAGGCTGAACCACAAACAGAGACGACGCAGCCTGACAAGCCTGTGCAAGCGAGTCCGGACGTGAAAGCCTCCGACAAGGGAAGCTCGCAGAAGCAGAAGAAGTAGAAGGTCTCGTACTCGGTTCAGTCCAGTGTACATGGTCTTGTCTTGAGTCTTGGACACGGAGACGTTTCGCTTGTCAGGTTGATCATAACAGAGGTGACGTAGTCACCTTCCCTGCAGCACTCTGCTCAAGCTTCAAGCTCTGAATAAATAGATTTTGGGGTTCCGTGCAGCAGAAAGCGGTGGTGGCGACAAAACTGTGTTAGTGCTAGATGTGTGAACAGTGTAGAAGATACGGAAGTCCAATGGTGGCTAAGGCGAAGCTACAGGGTGTATTAAGACAAGGCGAGGAAAGTGGAGATGTAAGTCCAAAGCTATATGAGAGTGAAGGGAGAACGTGGGTAAATGCCTTCGGCAAACAAACGAAACGAACAGGATAGCAAACGAAAGACGGCGTAGGCTAGGTGTACATTACGAGATCGTCCGTAGGAGGAGCAGTAGGAGAGACACAACGCCCGAGAGGGCCGTCATACACAGGGGCACATGCGCGGCGCTGCTCCCACTGGTCGGCGTGTACCCCGGCGGGGCACCAAGGGTGACCGAGGGCGTCGCGGCGGTCGACACGGACGTCACGACCTGGCCATCGGACGTGATGAGGAACGTGACAAGCGTCGGTACGAGCGACAGCGTCTGGATCGCAGTCGCGTTCGGGTGGCGCGTGTTGAGGGCGGGCGAGTACGTGCTCGTCGCGAGGCCGGAGGACACGATTTCGCCGATTGATGCGGGGACGGAGGTGTTGAAGGCGTAGGCTGGGGTTGTGGGCGTGGGCGTTGACAGAACGAAGTTGGGGAGCACGGTGGCGACGGTGGCAGATGCCGAGGAGAAGAAGCTTGAGATCTGGTCCGAGGTCTCTACGGGCGCAGTGGCGTTGCGTAAGGCGTAGAGCCCGATCATAGGAGGCTCCTTCGTGTCTATACCGAAACTACGGGGAGATTATGGAATCGAACGTAATGTTGCGGACATCGTTCACTTACCTGTACACCGAGTATACCGTGCGAAGGAAAGGCGTTCCAAGTTGCCAGTCAATACCGTCCGAGCTCGGAGCTGTAGCTTGTGGCCAGCTCAAGCACAGGTTCGGATCGCCAGCCGTCGGTCCGATCAGGTAGTCGGTCGGCTGCATAGTGTAGTTCTGCCCCCTAAGAGGATGACATGTAAACTAATTCGAAGATGATAACTATGGAAAACAAGCTCACCCAAATTGGAATGTCAGAGTCTCACCAGTATCGCAAGGCAAAGCCCAAATTCCAGCTACGGAAGATAAGCTTCGTGCGGTATAAGGAATAGAAAACGCTTACATTCGTCCACAAGACGGCCTCCAAGTTGTGTGAAGATGCGAGAAACCTATCGTCAGTATCAGCACAGTATGCCTGCTGGAGAATATCGTAGAACTAACGTCTTGGAAAGGACCAAAGATGCCAGAAGTGCCACTGCAACGAAGTTAGTGTCAGATCGTACTGTGATAGAATAACTTACACGTCAAGAAGTGCAATAGACGCATTGTTTGTAGCATTAGGGTATGTTGGTATCGGCGCAATACCGGTGCCATTCACCTGCAAGTCAGCGAGTCAATGGGAAGCGCCGTACGTGGCAGGAAAATTGGCGTACAGAAATGCCGGACAGAGGAAGGGCCCATTGCAGATAACTGGAGGTATTGCTACTTGAGTTAATAGCAGGGGCAAAAGGAACCACCTCGTTCCAGTGGATCAAAGAGATATTGTTTACAACAGAACCGTCAACGGCACCTTCGATATGATGTGAGACAAGCCATTGATGAGAGCAAGACAGGTGACTGCGCACCGAAGGTAAGACTACCCGTGGAATTTCTAGTCAAGCTAAGACCAAAAAGCGGGTATTCAAGCTGTCCTTGCTGAGCAAGCGACGCGAAGAAAGGTGGTGCTATATTGACCATCAGTGAAGGCGCATGCGTGAAACGCTGGTATGGTGCCTACTGACCATTTACAACTTTGGTAATGTCGGATAAGCGAGGAAAGCCAAGACCAAGGAATCCGCTTTCTTGATCCGTGAAGGAGATGTTGCTAAACGAAACGACGCCTACGTTGCGTATAGGTAACTAAGCAAGATAGACAGAGGTTCACGCTCACCGAAACCTTGCTCAGTCACCGTTAAGTTACCTACTTGAACCGACTCTACGGCTACGAATCCGTTTGCAACTGAAAATCACTTGAGGAGCGAGCTCGAGAGAGAGACATGGAGCAGACTCACTAGTGCCGTCCGCGAAGCTCACATTAAACGCGGTCTGATTATTGTTGATAGAGAGGAACGTAGGACTCTTGTATCCTAGCTGGTACTTGGGCACAGAACAGGTCGCCTCTTGGCAAGCCGAGGAGACAAGCCATAGATCTGCTGAACCCGTATCCAGCACGACTCGATAGCTTGCGTTGCCCACGGAGATCACGGCGTAGTAGGACCTGGATGAACAATCAAAATGCACGTCATTGACGACGCCCGTGGCGAGAGGAAAACAATAGCTGGAACGCACAAGCTATCCTCCGAGAGCACGACGGGGACAATGGTTGCATTTTGTGGGTTGAGCGCGCCGCTCCAGTTGACCAGTCCGCTCTCTATGGTCTCCAGGCCTGAGCGTGCAGGGAGTTGATTGCTGCGTGCAGATGGCGGGCGGACGAACTTGACCGCCCCGAGTGCGCAGCATGCATTGCTGAGCAGAGCAAGAGCGACGAGGAAATGGAATAACATGGCGATGAACAGTTAATGCTATGACCCTGACTCTGACATCCGCAAAGATGAAGGGAGGGAGAAAGAGGTAACCAGCAAGGTCAGGCAGGAAAGAGTTTGTTGTACAGTTGTCGGCTTGTTCCCAGCGGCCTGTTTCAGCCCGGCCTCCTGACCGCTAACCTATAGGCGCCCATGAATTACAACTCCCGCCGAATCACCTAATTAATGTGCCGAGCACAGCACTCGAGCTATACAGCATACGATGTGATGGAGGAAAAACATGCGGGGATAAAGAGAGCATTATGGCGTTGTGAGAAGCATAGGAAGACGAACATACTTGCTACGAGGTTTGGTACCCTCATCGATTTTCAAGCGCAGGACCCGGAGACTCGAGCCATCGTCGTTATCCGCAGCAAGGGCGTATTCTCGGAGCCGCAGTGCCTTGTGCTTGTCTGGGGCTTGTCAATGGCTTGGGCTGCCCGACGGCGCATCCTTGCCGATCCGAGTCTACAGCCTCCTTGATCGCATGGGCACGCATGAGGTCACGAAGACTGTCGGTACCGGCACATTTTGCGCGTGGAGGCCTTATATCCGAGTCTAAGATATGGCGCAAATATCAAGAGATCAGCCACAGGAGGTGTAAAGGCTCAAGTTGACTGAGCACTAGTATTATGCTAGCAGACTGTTAGAGCCATGGTTCTATAAGGAATAAACAGTCCATGAACGTACTGAAGTACACACCCACCTTCTACGAGTGTATCACCAGTCCAAAGCCGACTACCGGACTTCGTCCATAGGACGCCAGGTAGTAGGCTACTGGACTCAAAGCGGCGGCAGGAGGTCGTGTCCAGGTTCTAGCTTGATGTCGTCAAAGTGAACGAAGAATAGACAGTAGCTACTGCACATCTAATCCATTTCGTAATCACTGACTCCAAGATCACGCTGGATGTGCATTCGCAATGTCGAAACATGGACGTCTAGGATAAGATTAGCAATGGTCCCGCACACGATAAATATCAAGGTTTGACGGTGACATGGCAGTTCACGTCAATTGATCAATCATTCGAACGTATATATGCAACTGTAGCACAGTCACTTGCACTGTATCCAGCGAAATTCGAGACTACCGCAAGGTCGATGTCTCGAACGAAGTCATGATTACTGGGCGTCTAATCCTCGCCACATCGCAAGGTCGGTATGCGCAAATTCCTCAAGCATGAAGTAGTCTGAAGTAAGACAAGTCACGTTCCTTTCCAAAGCAGCTGATCAAGTAGCGAAACGTACCCCACATGGCAGACACAGCTCAACAGCCTTCTCATCGCGACTGATGGCATGGAACCCAATGGCCCAGCCGTGGCACACCAGATTGTTACGAGATCAACGGTCGCCGTGGGGTATCACTACGCATGGTATATAGGGTTCCAGGAGCGAACAACAACAGTAGAGATTCCGAACACTCATACATAGGAATAATACATCCAACCGAGACGCGACTATGAGTATAAATAAACATATTGGATTATACTAGGAGGGAGGGAGAAAGAGAGAGCGCGAACCGAACATGGCGAGAGGAGAAAACGTCAAGAGGGGGGACCACAGAAGAAAGAGGCGGAAACGAGGCGGGAAAGGGAATAGGCTGTGTCCGTAACGGCGTGCATCTCATCGCTTCGTGAAGACCTTGTTCAAGAGACCGAGAACCTTGGGCACGTTCAGCTGCACGTACTCCAAGTCCAGAAGATGTTTGTTGTCCTTTTGCTGCACACGACCACGCATCAGAATCCGCATCGCGATTCAACAGGGAAAACGTATTTACCTTCTCCAGCAGATCGTCGATGTTCAGATCCATTTCGAGGATCGCCTTCTCACGGCCTTTGTAGTGAAGGGCGATGATGAACGTCCCTGGCGAGGGCGACGTGATATTGAAGTAGATGTTGGGTCGCCTAGGCGCACAGGGGGTCAGCGGGCCAGAACGCAGCTCACATGCGCCGGTACACACCTGTTGTCAGGAACATTGCTCTCCACGATGATGCCCTCCTTCTCCAGCTGCGCGTGCGTGAACCGGTACGGCCCCAGGATCTGCGGCTTCGCCGGCTTCTTCTCCTTCCCACCGACGGTGACGACGCCGACGCCCGTGGACGAGCCCTTGTCCTTCGACGCGGTGAGCCGCACGTTCTGGAGGTACGCCTTGTACTGCTCGAGCTGCCCGCGGAGATAGTTGTTGTGATCGCAGATGGTCTTGTACACCGCCTCGAGCGACTTCGTCTCCAGCAACACCTTCTCTCGTAGATTGCCGAGGTGGACGAGCTCCGCGGCGACCTCCTCCTGCATCAGCTTGAAGCCATCCGAGCGGTCGACGACCTTCTGCTCCTCGAGCTCGCGTAGCATCTCTTTGACCTTGATACCCTTCCGTACCAACGTCGCGTCCTTGCTCGTCGCAGCGCGCTCTGCGATCGCAGGCAGGTTGTAAGGGAGTTTGTCGGCAGCGTGGGGGATGCTACGGATCAGCTGGACAAAGATGGACTTCGTCTCCATGTAAAGCATCTCGGCAGAGGAGACCGAGTCCATGAGAGCACTTTGAATGTCCTGGATCGGTGTTTCCCAGCGGCTGTAGAGCTGGAGCTCAACTGTCCGGTTTTCTTTGCGGGGAACCTGCGATGGCGCCGCCCCCAGCTCATCTGTCAAAATTCGAAGATGCTGTTTGTCGTTGGGAGACTGGATGTTCCCATCAGTATTTGAGACGGTTCATGGGAGCGTCCTGTGTGCTTACCAAGACCTCAATGTGCTGTAGAATCAACGAGTGTGTGTTGTAGAGCTCATTAAGGGTGATGTGGATAATGAGGTCCTTCTTCGACAGTGCCATATATTGATCCATCTGTTGCGAGACAAAAGGCGTAAGTTGACTTACTCAAACGAGCGCCGAAATGAATGTAAGCTTACCTCCAGGGTTTCGTAAAAGTCGCCGACTTCGCAAAGATTGTTCAGGAACTGATTGATACGCGCTTTGTTGTTCTCAACAAAGGGATTTAGTGTGATCATATACGCCTCCTTCGCGTAAGAAGGCTTGTTCGCGAGATTCTGAAGCATCTTCGCAATCTGTGTTTGATGTCAGAAACGAGTTCAAGAAGCAGGAATTGCGGTGACGAACTAATGTCAATGTTCTCCGAGGGAACTTGGCCGGAACGCCGTCTACAAGCATGTATGCTTGTGGTGTCACTATCGCGGGATTGATGAAGCGCAGGAAGAAAAAGCCGCCAATTAGAGAGCATATAGCGTAGTCTGTAGCGTCAGGATATTTTCGCTGTATCATGGAAACATTTGTTGAGCGTTGGCAACAATAAAGAACAATCAGCTGCTACGCACCCGTGTGAGGCTGCGGATTTGTTTACATATCCACCGAATACCGTAGGGAACACTGTCCATGCTATCGATAATAGTCGCTAGGAAGCTGTTCGCTATCTCCATGAGCATGGTTAGCCGAGGTGCGATGATAGCTTGCACGTCGTTGTTAGCGGCGGCAACCTCAGGAGGAACACCGCGGGGAAGATTTTCGGGAAGAGAACCATTCTCTTCCTCGATCTGTATGATCATTTGCTCGTATACTTTGACGGGGTTGATCTCGAGGTTGAGATCCTTGTGCTCGATGAGACTATTGATGCGCTCTGCAAGAACGCTCTTCAGATAGCTCTGACCGGGACCCCGTCGAGTATACGTTGTCATCATACGGGACACGGGCGTGTTGGCACGGAGGAGGGAACCGAACTCCGTCGCGGTCTCGAATTGCGACGAGAGAACGGATTGGAACATCGTGAGGAGGAGGTGCTCTTCTCGGCTTTCGTACTGGTTTCCATATAGTGTAAACATGACCGTCTGCAGCAAAGTGTCGATCTCAGACAGGCTGACGAGACGGCAGAGGGCAGCAATATGCCGAGGTTCGGACTGGAGAAGGAAGAAGAGGTTGGAGTATTGCTGAAGTTTGCGTTCGTCGGGGAAATGTCCCTCGGTAGCATCGACATCCTCGAGATGTCGTTCGACTTCGTGTTGCTAGGCTCGGTGTCAGGCAAGTTAAAAGTGGGAAAGACATTAGGATGCGTACTTCATCAAGAGCCATGCGGTTCTGGATAAGGAGTCCAATACGAGAATCAAGGAACCGAACGTCGCGTTCCAGGACGAAGTTACGCTTGGACTGGGCAGAGATACGAGACTTCAAGTCCCTGAGACGCTTTTGTGCTTGGAAGGGTGCAACGTATCAGCGGGAGTTGCGGATATGAGGTAAACTGAGATGGTTGCTCACCTCTACCCAGCTCATCTTCGACCTCCACATCTTGTTCAGCTGCCATGCTGAACAACGCGGTAACGCTGTAGCGATTCGTGTTACGGTTCGTGACCCGGCGAGAAGACATGCTGCCTGGAGTCTGAGGCGAGGCGGGAAGGTCGGAGTAGGACATCATGGGTGTATTTGGGTCGGGGGAAGGCAGAGGCGTGTGTATCAGAGGCGAATGGGGCGGTTGTTGTTGGATAGCACCGGGATATAAAGGACGAAGGGAATAGAACTAGAAGACCAGCCTCGGATCCAAGCGTGAAAAGAGCGTGACGCGAGTCGTGAAGGATGCGGGGAAGGGAGATGGTGGTAGGAGAGAAAGATGCAGAGGCTCAGACGGCGGCGGGGGCGGGCAGGTTGTACAGCCAGGCAAGCCAGGGAACGAGAGCAGATCACGCTGATGCAGATAACGCACTTGTCGGCAAAAATTATTCTTGCCGCCAGGAATTCTGTGCTCGGCTGTCATGGCGACAACGAAAGTTTCCAAATACAAATCACTACTCTACAACATGGAAAATATCACAGAAAATCACAGTCACCGCGAACGGTCACCGCATCACCACTGCTGAGGAGGCCAGTCGGGCAGGTTCGTCAACGCTGCGTTGATGCTCTCGCGCACCCGCTTCTTCGACGCCAGGTCGCCCGATTGCCGGTAGCCGCCCTCGACCTCTTGCATCTGGAACTTGGCTGCCACCACGGTGTCTGCAGACCCGCCATCAGCCTCGGTATGTGTAGAAGCGTCGCAGAGACATACCAGCATTCGACTCTGCCTGCTTCGCCATCTGGTACAAGGCAATGAGCTCTCCTGATCGCAGCGCACGCCCGCGAATCGCCTCACCTGTTCAAGCCGGGCCACCTCCTGCGCCTGTCCATATCCGCCGTATCCTCCATACCCACCGCCCCCGCTGAACAATCCCGCACCTCCCATCACCCTCGCCCGAGCTTCTATCTCCAGCTTCCGGGTCGACCACGCCTCCCGCAACCCATCAAAGGCGTTCAAAGCCTGGCCGGACCGGTCTCTATTGTCAAGACATCCTCGCATTCAGTCAGCTGCGCACACACCTGTCTCCATGTGTAAGCGTCCCAAGCCTCCATCTGCGCCTTGTTTTGCTGGATGTACTCCCGCGGGTGCGGTGACCTGTACCCGCTATTATTAGACGTGCTCGCTGGCGCAGGCTGTGGCTGGGACTGGAGTTGCTGTTGCTGTTGCTGCTGCTGCTGCTGAGCATATGGGTCAAACTCTGCGACATACGAGGTTGTCTGTTGGGGCTGCTGTTGCTGCTGGGCATAGCCGTATGCGCTCCCATACTGAGGCGATGTCTGGTAGCCTGCGTATTGCTGTGGCTGTTGTTGTTGCTGCTGCTGCGGGGTGGGGCCATACGTCGCGTTTATCTGTCCCGCAAGCTGCTGCCCGAAGGAACTAGAGGGCTGGAAAGGCCGGCCTGTTGGTTGCGTCCCTACAGGAGAGGCGTACCCGCTGTTGTACGTCTGCTGCTGCTGCTGCTGCTGGGGATATCCGCCGGCATTTCCTGGCCACCCCGTCTGAGCCTGCTGCTGCGGAGCCTGATAGCCATTGTACTGTGCGGTCTGCCCAGGGGCCCCGTATCCAGTGTTGCTCGGAAGATTAGAGCCTTGCGGCTGTAGCCAAGAGGTGAACTGGCTCGTGGTACCTGCAGGACTATCTGTGCCGTTAATATCAGGATAGCGATTCAGAGCGTTTGTGGGGTGATCAATGAAAGGATTATTGGAAAGCTCAGGAGGCGGTGAGTTGTAACTTTGAGAATACATGTTGGAAATGAAAGGGTCGTACAGGTCGTTAAGAGAAAAATATGATATCGGTCAGATTATCGTGCAGGGTGGCAGAGAGGACTGAAGGTGAAACTGCGGCCCCGGCTGTGCTCCCGGATGACGCTCCTGTCCCGGAGTTATCGATAGACGCTTCCACGTGGTTATCTACGCGTTGAGAGGAAGCGCCTTCGCCACAACGACTGCACCGGGGCTTCCATACGACTTGAGTGAAACTTGCATCTCTACAATCATCCTCAAAAGCATGTCCGACTCTATCTCCGTCAATTGCTATGTTTCCTTGCGATTTAATTTTCCACGGTATTCAAAACATGAGTTTCAAATGCTTCTGCCGCTTTGCGCGCGGTAACATCACCCTATGACCTCTAGCTTTCCGAAGTAATGACCCTTCGCTCTTTCCTGAAGATTCTACTTATCGCCTATATCTCTTTCTAAGAGTAGCAGAAGGCAGCTCCAGGAGCTCAAAGAGAGCGTTTCTATTCTATTCTTACCTCTAGGCCCAAGGATACCGCGTGCAATGCCGGTGAGAGCCATTGCTAGACACTGATGATGGCGCTCCGCACACTGGCACGCGTTCTCCACGGTCCGCAACCGCAAGGCGATCAAGGTGCTTGTTGACGAGTCTTATGCTGTAAGCAATCCTCTTTCTTATGCTCTCTCATGTCCCTTGGGTCTTGACGTGCTGCCATGCTGGTGATCCTGCTTTCGCTGTATCTTCTTTTGATTGGACAGGTTCAGGCTCAACAATGCAGACTGGTCGCGCCGGGGAAGGTTCTGACGGGCGGTAGTGGTGGTAGTTCGACGGCTTCGTCTGCGAGTGCACTTCCGACGAGCAGTGGGTTTGCAGCAAGTGCAAGCCGGACAACATCGAGTACTGCGAGCAGTTCGACCCCAACACCTATACCTTCTCTTGCGCCTTTCAACTATGGAACAGTTCCTGTACGAGGTGTGAATATGTGAGTATCAGTGCGGATTGCTATTGCAGAGTAGCTGAGCACATGACGTAGCGGAGGATGGTTTGTACTCGAGGTTTGTCCTCATACTTGTGCATCGCACAGTGAGATGCTAACTACGACTAGCCATGGATAACACCCAGTCTATTCGAGAGTTTCAACAACACAGATGTCGTCGATGAATACACGTTAGGTCAGTTACTAGACCATGACACAGCACTGTCGATGCTGCAAAGTCATTGGGAAACTTGGATCACAGAGGACGACTTCAAAGCCATCAGTGCTGCAGGTCTTAACCACGTCAGGTTCGACTCGAATCCCCCATGTCCTGTGCATACTTCACACTGACTCGCACCCTGCGCACACGCCAGAATGCAGATCGGCTACTGGTCCGTCCCCCTCACGTCCGCAGACACAAAGTACAACACCTCCGTCGCGCCCTACATCCCCGGCGCATGGCCCTACCTCCTCCAGGGCCTCACCTGGGCGAAACAGAACGGCCTGCACGTCATCCTCGACCTGCACGGGGCGCCCGGCTCGCAGAACGGGTACGACAACTCCGGGCAGCGCACGGGCGACCCGACGTGGGGGAGCGACCCCACCGCCGTTCCGCGCACGCTCGACGTCATCCGCTTCATCGCGGACAACGTCGGCGGCATGATCGATGTGCTCGAGCTCGTGAACGAGCCGACGGCGTTCGTGCAGAGCATTGGGGACGTGTTGAGCGGGTTTTGGCAGGATGGGTACCAGGTTGTAAGGAATGCGACGGGGAGCGAGCTGAAGGTGATGATTATGGACGGGTTCTTGGGCGTGCAGGTGAGTAAGCAGGGTCTGGCATGAGGCGTGGGTTTGGACGCTTGGTGCTAAACATATCGTGCACATTACAGAATTGGAACAATTTCCTGACGCCCCCGTCAGCTCAGGGCGTTATGATGGATACAGTAAGTGCGAGGTTGATCCTACAAGGTTCATAGACTGAACGGGCCGTTTTAGCACCAATATCAGGTCTTCGAATATCCTCAGCTGCAGATGTCGATGCAGCAGCATATAAACGTGCGTGTTCACATACCCATAAGCCGTAGTGCAGAACGGTCACTGACACAATGGGTCTACGACGAACATACAGTATTCCTGCTCACTGATACCCGGCTACCAATCCTACGCAAAAGCGAACCTGTTCACCGTCATCGGCGAATGGAGCACCGCGATCACAGACTGTGCGATGTGGCTGAACGGCCGCGGCGTCGGTGCACGGTGGGACGGCACATTCCAATCCGGCCAGCCCACGCTCGGGAGCTGTGACGGCTGGAGCGGCAACATGAGCACGTTCAGCGACGACTACAAGACGTTCCTACGACAGTACGTCCTTCCCCAGTTCTCATCCAAACGGCCCCGAAGCCGCTTTTCTCATGCGCTCAACCTTGAACCGATCGCTCTCACCAACAGGTACTTCGAAGCGCAGGTCGCTATCGGCGAGAGTATTCAGGGCTGGGTGTACTGGTCATGGAAGGTACGTACGCGCCGTCTTTTCTCATCGTCGTGTCGCTGACGGCGTGCGTGATTGGGTGGCTGGCCCGCCGGGAACGCAGGTTGAGAACGCCGATGATTGGAGTTATCAGCGTGGGCTTGAGGGGGGCTGGCTCCCACAGGACCCTGCGGACAGGATGTATCCCAACATTTGTTCGGGAAGCTGAGCACCATGCGGCTCGGGCCCTCGTTATCGCGCATTGTATATTGTAGAAACTCACAGCACGGACGTGGACATCTTCATTACATCTCATGTAACCTTCAATTCATCAATTGACGACAGGACATTAAATGCATGTAGCTCGAGTATTCACGAGAGATCAACAGAGCGCGGAGGCCGATGTGAGAACATGCATATAATCTCTTATTGACATTTACATTATGTTACAGTACATACAGCGGCACTATCGTGTAGTTCAGCTTGGTTATTACGACATATACATACAGGGAGGATTTATACTCGTGAGGCGGAATATGGGGTTGAATGAGGGTGAAGTGCAACGCAGTCTGCAAGCGGGCCTACAGGTCCCTCACAAGACATCCTAACCGGCACGCTCAATAGCACGCATGAACCGCTGCATGCGCCTCGCCTGCTTCTTCTCCTGCCTCTCCAATCTCTTCTCAACTTTAACACGTCTCTTCTCCTCCACCGCTGTCTGCTTCTTCTCCTTCCTCTGCTCCTTCCTCTCCTTCCGCTTCTGTTTCTTCTCCTGCCTCCGCGCACGCATCCCTTCCCCCACTTCCTTCACATCCAATCCCGTCAACCTCTCCCTGATGGCGCGCGCGTTCCCCTTCGCCGCCGCCGCGTGCACCTTCACGTGCTCGCCCACCGCCGCGAGCCACTGCACGCCCGTCTCGCGGATCTGCCGCGCGCGCGCCTTCGCGCGCTCGTTCCGCTCGCGCAGCCCGCCGCGGAGGTGCGCGACCGCCTTGTGCGACTGGCCGAGCACCGCGGCCGTCTGCTGCGCGATGACCTGCATGAGCCGGTCGAGCGCGTCGACGAGGTCCTGCACGTCCTGGTTCTGCGTCGCGTCCGCGAGGTACGACTCGATGAGCCGCAGCCCCGGGCCCCAGGGCGCCTCGCTTGTGTCTGTCGCCTTCTCTTTGCCTTTGCCCTTGCCTTGGCCTTTGGCTTGGGACGCGGTGTTGGGGGTGTGTGATTGCGTGGTGGTGATGACGGAGATGGACTTGGGTCCGGTGGCGTACGAGCTGAGTGCCGAGGGTGACGCGGTCGGACGGACCATGACGTCCGTCTTGCCGGGCCAGGTGAGCAGACCGCAGCCGCAGTCACATTCGGATGGCGCGTCCTGTGCCGAGTGGGCATTGGATGTGGGAGAGGAGCAAGAGGCGACCGGCTGGGAACCTGAGGCGGTGGTATCAATGGACGGTGAAGTGGGGTTGAAGACTGCGACGGCAAAGTCTTTCAATGAGGAGGCGGAAACTGCGGTGATAGGCGAAGTGATGGCGAGGAGGGAGGAAGCGGTCGACTTGTTCGAGTCGATCATGGGGACGTGCGACGTCGACCACCAGGGCAGGGCGGGCCCGCGGACGGCGTGTCCTGCGACCGCCTTGTGCAAAGAACTCTGGGAGTCCATGCATCCATTGACAACGTAACCTAAGACGATAGATAGCACGGTCATGCTGCATATATGCGCTGATGAGTTTTGTAAACGAGACAGAACAAAAGGACTCACATAGCTACCGCATATGCGGACACTTGCACACTGGCCCTCTTGATCGAGGCGGGAATAAGAGGTCTCAGTGCCTGATAAACCTGCGCTGGAGAAGCATTCTCAAGCGTCTCCTGGTCAACCACAGGAGACGACAATTGGCTCAAACAAGTGAGTTTATGAGAGGGAATACCTAAGTCCTCCCACTGTTGCTCTGCCTCGAGGAGATAATCTGTCGTCTTCAGGAAGTCCACAACAGAAAGAGGACTAGACGTCATGACTGGGAGATAAAGGGTATGGTCCAACAGGGATATCTCAGAAAAAGAAGGTAGGAAGACAACTGCAAGAGAAGGGCAGTCGGACTCTAAAGATGAAAGAGACTAGAGCTCGTTGAAATGAGTGTATAGGGAGAGAGGTAATCTAAATTTACCTGTTGTAGACCGGTCTTATCCACCACGCATATAGACCGCAATGGGGACTTCCAAGTCTTGGACTCCTGCGCGTTGAAAAGGTGGGAAATGACGCGAGGAGCCTCATTGACTCTCTGTGCACGGACGAGGCCAGTGCTCAGCGCTAGCTTATCGAGGAGCATCTGCACGAGCGTGCCCTTCACCAACGGCGAGGCACCGTACAACACGACACGGAGGTCGGGCTTGACGCGGGATGCAGCGATGACGGGATCCTGGTCGTGGGCGTCTTCTGCCGGGACCACGGGTGTTGGATGCAGACCCGGATCCTCAGCAGGTTCGGCAGTGACAGCGTCAGCGTACGTCGAGACATCGTCCTTCGTCTGTTCTTTCGCCTCTGAATAGGAGAGATCCTCGTAAGAGGTGCTTAGGGACTGGGGCCTCGATGTGGTGGGGTCAGGGAACGACAACCGGAGGCGAGTCGAGTTGCCCAACGATGTCTGGACGGAGTTGGCGAGTGAGTTCGAACGCGACGAGCTGAGCGTGCTTATCATGCTCTGATCGAGTGCAGCCTTGACGCGCTCATCCTCGGGATCCTCGTCTGCCTGAGGGGAAGGAGGACGGGCAAGATCTGTAGCTAGGGAATCGGTGAGCTCAGCGCGGTCCGCGAGCGGAAGCGGGGTTTCGAGGTCAGAGTTCTCGTCGATAAGGCCTTCCCAGGCGACGACCTCGTCTCTGGAGCTGGAGTAGCTTGTGTAGGAGTACCTAGATTCCGGCCGTCCGTCGACATCGTCGCGGTCGCTGTCTTCGAAACCTGTAAGAGAATCGTCGTCCCCGGACGCTCTGCTGGATGCGACGTCCAGCCAGTCAGAGTCAGATAGGTTCTCAAACTCTGAGAGATTTGAATAATTGCGGTCGGCGTTGTCCAAGGCCATTGCGAGGACGAGGTGGAAGGTGGTGGAAAGGGGCGAGGAGGGCAGAGGCCGCTATTTGAGGGGTGCCCGCACGGGCGTCTGTCCGTAATGACTGACTGCGATCCCCGCCGGCTGATCTTATCGATCCTTGTCCGGAGCGGTCAAGCGTGTGCGTGAGTTTCTCTCATTCTACCAACTCAATAACATAGGAATATTGCAGAGATACCGCAGAGATATTGCGATGGGGCTGCTAGACCTCCCCGATGATATTCTGTTCAATATCACGTCCACCCTTGCGATCCCGGACGTGCTGGCGCTGACCCAGGTGAGTCACTATCCCCGCTATCACATCTGCTCGCGCGACTGACAGAACACGCAGACATGTCGTGTCCTACACGCCTTCGGAAGCACAGACTACCTCTGGCACAGGCTCGTCGAGCAGACCGAGCTCCCGCTCGACATACCCGCGGATACACCGGCCGCGCAGCTCAGCGGTGAGGATCTGCAGCGGCTCGCCATCCGAGCCATCCGCCTTCAGCTCAACTGGCGACGGCCGCACACGCGTATCACGCGCACGGTCTCGCTGAACACGCCGAGCGATGCGCTCTATGATTATATGCATCTCGTCCCCGGTGGCCGTTGGCTCTTCACTGTACAGGTTTCCTCCCGCCAATTTGAGCACCGCAGCTATTCCCAGGTCTGCTTGTGGTCACTGTCGAACATACACCATCCGCATTGCGTCATTCAGTTTGAACTGACTGGGAAGCACAGGGATTCTTCTCTGGCCATGCGCGACGGAGACACTGCCGCCACGTTCGTCATAGCGCTCAACGACGGCCCGCACGAGTACGCAGTCTGAGCTCTTCAACGGCAGCTTTCTGATGGCAGTGTCAGTTTCATAGAGATTCGCACCATCGCCGTCGACGAGAGCGTTGATGTCCGCGAAGACATGACGCCCCCACCTTCGGTTCTAGTGTCCCGGCGGCTCGACATACCGCCCATCCCGGGCCTTCCTCACGCGCCCTTGCTCCTTGAAGCGGTGTCTGTTAGCGACACCACACTAATGGCTTCCGTGGCAAGAATCGTGACTGGCGAAGAGATAATATCTCGTATCTTGATTGCAGACACGCAGGCTGGACCTGCGAGGTGGATGCAAATGCAGCCGCTTCAGGTGAGAGCTAGCAACACAAAGAGGAGTTTAGTATTGACGGATAGCAGCCTCTTTCACTCCCACAGGCACGAATACAAGACAAACGGGTGATTGTGTTCGGACGTGTGAACGAGGACTTTGTCGTTCGAGTATATGAGTTGCCATCGACTATACTTCGGGGAAGTTGCGGAGAACCCCACACGAGCACATTGCACGCTGTTCAAGAAGAGACAGAAATCGAATGGGGGCCCATGCTTCAACAGCTTCAGGTTCCGCTGGGGACAAGTTTGGTGGATTCAATCTACGTACCAAGTCGGTTCACCAGCGCCTTGGCTGTATTTGTGGTGGACGACCGTTACGAGAACCAGCCTATCGGACGCATCCTCTCATATTCTCTGGACGACCATAAGTGGGGAACAAGGCAGGCGGTGCGCAGCGATATCATGTGCCTGCCGGTGGATACGTCGGTACGTCTTGTTGGTGTAGGTGCGACTGGGTTCCGGGCAGTGTGGATGGAGTACAGCTTTGAGACGACGCGGTCGCGACTGATGAAGATGGAGTTTGGCTTGAACAGCGAAGGCGAGCTGGAGATATACCACGGCGTGCTGCTGCCTGCAGACCCGCCACTGCCGTTCTCTATGGATGCGTGTCATATGCTCGCGTTCGATGAGGCGACGGGCCGGCTCTGCCTAGGCTTATGGGACGGTGGGTTGCATGTTGTCGATTTCTTATGATGATAAAGCTACAATAAGTAATGGAATAATGGTATATTTTACGTCTACAATCTTGCCTCGTGGATGTCTGCAGTCGATGTGACACGCTTGTCGAATCAAAAAACATGTGGCGCAGGCAGACGAGCCTGTGGCCGCGGGCGCTCTCCACGTGCACGCGACCGAAAAGTTGCAGCCCAATTCGAGGTCAGCTTTGAGTCAAGTCCAGCAGACACACCGCTCGCTGCGCCCTGCTCCTGCACGTTCCTTACGACGACGACGGCGACAGATACCTCGGCCCTGCCATCGTCACCATCGCTCCCGGGCCAACTAAAATTTACCACTCGAACCGCATCGCAAGACTCGGACGCGTTCTCGACTAAGCTTAATCGACTGTAATGAATCACGACTTGGACCAGCTTGCGGAGGCCATCAACATCGCCTCGAACCCCACGCCTGGGCTGCTGCATAATCAAGCACTAGAGTATTTGCAGACGGTGCAGCAGAATGCGGCTACGACCTGGCGGGCGGCGCTCACCTTGTTCGTTGAGACTGGTGCCGGAGGTTCGAGAAAATACGCCCCCAACGTACGCTTCTTCGCTTTACGGGTCCTAGAAGACTTTCTGGAGAATAGGTGCGTGTGTATGATTGTACAAGCAGTGGTATAATGAGCTCATAGGTTGTGTAGAACCGAACCACTGGATAATGAGTCCTTCCAACTACTCCGACAGTCGTTTGTATCCTACATTCAATCCGAGTACTTGTATGGCTCCGCAGAGGCCAATGCTGCCTGTATGTACGTCCTCTTTCTTCGCTTTTTATAACTAATCCTGTCCCCAGTCATCCGTAATAAATTCTCTCATACCCTCACCCTCCTCTTCCTCGCGACCTACCTCGACCAATGGCCGTCCTTCTTCGGGGAGCTCTTCGCGCTCATTCACCCGCCACAATCGACCTCACAAACGACCTTCAACCCGCACGTATCCCTGCTGTTCTTCCACCTCGTGCTCGAGATCTCCGGGGAGGTCGCCGATCAGATGATCAAGTCCGCACGGACGTTCAGTGCGGCGCGTCACGCACGCGACGGCCGCGTGAGGGATGCGGTGAGGGAGCGGGATGCGGCGGCGATCAACGAGGCGGTGCTCACGATTGTAGCGGATGGGTTAGAACGCATGACGAGGTTGAGGAAGAGCGAGATCCCGTCGAGTGCAGAGAAGGAGCTGGATATGGCGACGGAAGTGGTGGATTGGGGAACGAGAACATTCACGTCCTACGTTGGTGCGTCTGCCAGCTTTTATGACTCTAGGCACTATAACATTCACTCGTTACAGGCTGGATCGATATCAACCTTACGGTCACGCCCACAACTGTGCCACTGCTTTTCAGTTTATTGTCGGACGACTCGTTACCCATCAGACTGGCGGCATGCGACGCACTCAGTCGTATTGTAGCAAAAGGGCTGAAAGAGCCTATGGACAAACTCCAGCTGATCAAGGTATTATCCCTTGGCCAGGTCCTCGATGCACTAGAGACTAGGACGCGTGCCGAGCATGCAAGTCGCGGATCAGATATTGATGAGGGCGAAGAATCCTACCGCGAATCGCTCGGTAAACTGTTGAATGTCCTTGGTGTGGAGGTATGCAAGCTGCTAGAGGTGAGTTTGCTTACAGAGTATCCAGTGGTCTTATTCATAATATGAGGATAGGTTTGTCCGATCGAAGCTCGTGCAGAAACAACAGCATTACTCCATCAAGTATTACCTGTGATGCTACGTTTCATGGCGGATGAGTACGATGATACCTGCGAAACGATCTTTCCTCTTCTACGTATGGTTCTGGGAATGGTATATCAAGTTCTACTCTCTATTTACTCGAAGCCAACACTGATGCATTCGTTATAGTATAAGAAATCTTCTTACAATGAGCTGGATGAGCAGGAACGCTCGTTCCTTGCGTCACTAATTACCGTAATCCTTCAAAAGTCCAAGTGGGACGAAGAGTCCATGCCGGATGACATGGAAGACGAGGACAAGGGCCACTTTGAACAACTGCGCAAGGTTCTTGAGGAGCTTAGATTTTCTCAGGTGGTCTGACTTACCATGAGTTTTACAGGACCTCCGGACGTTCATGGATGCGGTGTTCCAAATCAACACTGCCATGGTCACTGATGCCATGAGCGGTCTGTCGCTGAACACTTTCAATGCTTGCCGCAATGGCGTTCCCGTCAAGTGGAACGACGCAGAAGTTGCCGTATATATGGTCTACATCTACGGTGAAATCAACCGAAGTATACCCTTATTCTCTTTATAAGCTAGAACGACCCCACTGACTTGACTGTTGCAGCCGGACCGAAAGGCAGGGCAGCGTTCTGCCAAGGCGTAGACACCATCGCCAAAGAAAAAAGGAAAGAGACAGACTATTCTGACCTTCCACTCACAAAGCACGGAGAGCTACTCTACGGCCTGATACAGAGCGGGATCTCTGGCTACCCTAATAACACGGTCGTGATGCAGTACTTCGAGACCGTCAGCCGTTACAGCGATTTCTTCAAAGTTCGGAAAGATTGTGTGGTACCTGCGCTGCAGGCCATGGTAGACGAGCGGTATGTCTGTCTCTCATCGAGGGATCCTTCTCACTAACTATCTCGCTGTCGTTAAAGAGGACTGCACAGCTCGTCATCTAGATCTCGAGCACGTATCTTCTACCTTTTCAACAAGTTCATCAAGGAGGCCCGCGCGGAGATCCCGCTTGCGATCGCGGGCGAGCTGCTGGAGCGCTTCCGCGACCTGCTCGTCGTCCAGGTCGAGCTGCCGCAGCTAGAAAGCCAAGAGCAGGACCTACTGACCGAGGCGCTCAAGCTGCCCGCAGACTTCGACAAGCAGGTTTACCTGTTCGAGACAGCAGGCATGCTACTCTCACTATACTTTAAGTCGCCGGAGCAACAGCGGCCGCTATTGCTGTCGATCGTGAAGCCGATGCTGGACGACCTGCAGACGAGTTTGCAGACGGCGAAGAGCTCGAACGATGTGCTCGCGATTGTCAAGGTGCATCACATTATCATCGCACTGGGTAATGTCGCGCGAGGGTTCCCTGATTTTCCGTCTCCTGTGCCGGAAGGCTATATCCTGCCTCCTGTGGACATCTTTACGGAGGTTGCGAAGGCAATTCTCGTCTCCCTCGAAGCATTGAATTCGTTCAGGCCTATTCGGGAAGCGGTATGTTCGTCTTTAATATTGTGGGAGACATGTAGCTGACATGATTTACCAATAGACTCGCAACGCGTTCACGCGAATCCTTGCCCCTACGGGACCGGCTGTCACATATCTCATCCCGCCACTAATGGCCAACTTGCTCGTGAATTTCGACCCTACGGAACTCATCGACTTCATGAACTTCCTCGGTCAGTTAGTGCACAGGTTACAGGTAGGATCCATCCTCTTCAGTAGCCTATCCGTCGTGTTCACCCGAATATCGTATTATCAGGAGGAACTATTCGATGTCCTAGATCAATTGATCGGTCCACTGGTCGCACACACCAATGGCGTGCTCTCACAGCCTGTTACCGGAACTGATGACCAAGTGACGAACATGGACACGAAAAGGGCGTATCTCACGTTGCTCAACAGCATCATGTCCTCCAAACTGCACGGCATTTTCACCTCAGAACGTAGGTTCATTCTACATCCGTGTCTGGGTCATGTATCGATCCTTTCTTCACAGGAAATCAAGCACAGCTAGAAGCTTTGTTGAGCAGCATGCAGGTCATCGCCGAAGATCTTGGCGACATAACGTCGGAGAAGGCGGCGTTCCAATTCCTCGGCCGCTGCGTTACTGTCTGGGCCCAGCCCATCGTCCCCACCATGGCCAACGGCACTCCAGCGTCGCAAGGCTTGCCCGGTTTCGAACGCTTTGTGTACGAGAGGCTGGTGCCTTCTGCATTCAGCGTGCTTTCCTCGCCACAGTTCAACATCAAAGATGGCCAGGCATCGCTGGTATGTTTGACTATGCTGTGTTGATAGATGGACGATCGCTGATCTTTCCATGTTCCGCTAGGTTGTGCATGAGATCGGCAACTTCCTGCAGATCGTGTCGAAAGTCCGCGGTCAAGAAGCGTTTGACTTCTTTGCAACTGTCTTCCTCCCCGCACAGGGCTGGGCGCCGCAAGCCGCGCTGGAGTTTGCAACGAAGTTGCGCGACCTCGACGGCAAGGCGTTCAGAAAGTACCTCGGCGACGTCCTGCGTTCTACTCGGTCAGGACCATAACCTACATTTATGCCCATCCTAGACGGTTACTACATCTATACATCTTACACTCCCTCGTTTCGCATGTTCATCCTTGCATTTGACACCTATTCTGCATGCTTTCTGATTTCCACCGCACTTTGTCGCACATTTCGCGTAGTTCATGTAGTAACTAGGATTGCTTTTGTTGCTATGCCCCAGATTATGATTCTTCCTATGTAATTCATGGTCAACTGTCGTCGCATGCACGCAGAAAGAATGCGGACGATCAGTTTCTACGTTGGAAGAGTGAGCGCCAATCACCTACGTATGAGCGGCATGTCGAGCCGTGTATACGCCCTCCGTTGTACATCGACCTACGTTATCCCCTCACCTTGAACAATCGCTGCTAGCGGCTCACTACTAACATTATCGCCTTTTCCATTATATTTCCAACTATATCTAACGTTTCTGAGATCCGAAGATGGCATCAGGTATGTGTACCAAAGACCGCCACCGGCGTCCACTGAACCCACTATCTCCTGAAGTACCGCGGCGAGGCAAGCCCAAAATCGTGAGCCTTTGACTGGAGTTAACAAGAATGTGGGTTGGGTGTGTTGACCTTTTCATCCCAGAAACCACCCAAGAAGGTACTGGTTCATTAAAGAGATTCGGCACGCAATTCATAAACGCTAAATCCGTTTATAAAGCATGGTCCGTCGGTATCAATGGATGATACATGGACGAAGCTCAGAAGGAACATGATCGAGATACAGAACCATAGGGCAGCGAACCTATCGTATGAAGAGAACCACCGCTTCGCGTACAACATGGTCCTGCACAAGCATGGCGAACCCTTATACAAGGGTACCTGTCAATTGATCGCAGAAAATCTGGAGAAACTGGCGACGCAAGAGCTGGTGCCGACATTTCCAAGTGGAGCGAGTGGGGACTCGATGCAGCAGAGTCAAGAGGCTGAGACGTTCTTGAAGGCTATTAGGAAGGTCTGGGATGACCATACTTCTAGTTTGTCGAAGCTGAGAGATGTATTGAAGTACATGGTGCGTGTTATGCTATCCCACATCGCTTGCTCTCTTCTTCATGTGTCATTGTCATTTAGGATCGTGTGTACACGAAGACTGCTGGAGTGCCAGAAATCTGGGACGCAGGTCTTTTACTTTTTGTCAAGCACATCATTCGACCACCGATACAAGACCATCTCATAAAGGCGGTCCTACTGCAGATTCAGACGGAAAGAGATGGTTACGTCATTAACCGCTCCGCGATGAAAGGATGCGTCGATATACTCCTTGACTTGATGGATAGGCCAGACGGAACAACAATATACAAGCGCGACCTTGAGCCCGCAATACTCAAAGAAAGTGAACGGTTCTACAAAGCCGAAGGGGAGCGGTTGCTTGAGACGTGCGATGCTTCCGAGTTTCTAAGGCGGGTACGT
Organism: Pleurotus ostreatoroseus; assembly: GCA_005298045.1. Classification (NCBI taxonomy): domain Eukaryota; kingdom Fungi; phylum Basidiomycota; class Agaricomycetes; order Agaricales; family Pleurotaceae; genus Pleurotus; species Pleurotus ostreatoroseus. The sequence goes on along the minus strand of SWBT01000244.1, from coordinate 179,870 downwards.
GATCTAATGTACCCAGCGACGTTTAGAGACTTATGCAGCCGCAGGTTGCCAGCCGCTTCGACTCTGAAGAGTCGAGGACCCACCACTATCTCTCGTCTAATACAACGGCACCACTGCGCAGAATATTGGAAGCTAACCTTCTAACTCCACATCTCACTGCTGTCATCAACATGCCTAATTCCGGCTTTGACACGATGCTGGATCTCGACAAGTTCGACGATCTATCCCGCCTATACAGTCTTTTGATTATGGTTCCCAGTGGTCCACCAACGCTGAAGAAAACCATCAAAGCGTCTATCGTGAGACGAGGACAGGAGATCAATTCTTATTCTGTCGGCATCGATGGCGCACAAGACGAAGAAGAGCCAGAAGATGCGAAGGGGAAAGGGAAGGGGAAAGCACGCCCAAACACAGGCGCACAGACCCTGCAGCTAGCTCTGAAGTGGGTTGAAGAAGTTCTCCAGCTGAAGGATAAGTTTGATGCGGTATGGACAAGAGCGTTCCGAAGCGATCGTGAACTCGAGAGCGGCATGAACGAGGTTAGTGGAAGTGCATCTGGATCCGGCCCGATACTGAAGTACTGTTTAGGCGTTCGAAAGCTTCATCAATCTTAACGAAAAAGCACCAGAATTCATATCTCTCTTCATTGATGAGAACTTGAAGAAGGGTCTCAAAGGAGTACGTCTCACCACCCTAGTTGCACAACTCACTCATCATGATTATCGTAGAAAACGGATGCCGAAGTCGACGCTGTACTCGACAAGACAATCACCGTGTTCCGGTACCTAACTGACAGAGATGTCTTCGAACGCTATTACAAGGGCCATCTCGCGAAGCGGCTTTTGCTCGGTCGTTCTGTATCTGACGACGCAGAACGCGGCATGCTTACGAAACTGAAGATAGAATGCGGCACCCAGTTTACTCAGAAGCTGGAGGGCATGTTCAACGATATGCGTTTGTCTGCGGAGACTATGGATGCATATCGAGATCATCTCGCAAACACTACGGTAAGCCAACTTGAAGTTCTAGATACTACGCTGTTAACATCAGCAGCAGGCCCCTGCCATAGATGTTTCCGTCACAGTCATGACGTCCACCTTCTGGCCAATGTCGCATGCTCCTTCTCCGTGTATTTTCCCAGAGGAACTACTCAAGGCTATGAAGTCGTTCGAACAATTTTACTTGTCAAGACATTCAGGACGGCGATTGACATTGCAACCATCGCTCGGCAATGCAGACGTACGAGTAATCTTCAAGTCTAGGAAGCACGACTTGAACGTTTCTACATATGCCCTTGTCATCCTGCTACTTTTCGAGAATACCGACAGCATGTCATACCAGGTAGGCTGATTAGAAGGCCTCAAAACCGCCACTAACGTGTATCACAGGAGATTAAAGAGGCCACCGATATCCCCGACAATGAACTACAGCGCAATCTACAGTCTTTGGCTTGTGCCAAGTACAAGATCCTAAAGAAACATCCGCATGGGCGTGATGTAGAGCCCACCGACACATTTACCTTCAATGCAGACTTCACCTGTCCACTGCAGAAGATTAAGATCAGTACGGTTGTCTCCCGCGTAGAAACTAACGACGAGCGGAAAGAGACGAAGGACCGCGTCGACGAAGAGAGAAAGCACCAGACGGAGGTAGGTTCCGTAGTCATAATAAACCAAACCTTGCTCATTCATCTGCAATAGGCATGCATCGTCAGGATCATGAAGGACAGGAAGCATATGACCCACACCGATCTGATTAACGAAGTAACAAGGCAGTTGGCGACTCGCTTCTCGCCTAACCCGCTGGACATCAAGAAAAGAGTCGAAGGACTGATCGAGGTATTTCTATATCCTCACCCAACGTTATTCCGTTTCTGATACATTTTGCGGCAGCGAGAGTACTTGGAGAGATGCGAGGACCGAAGATCATATAACTATCTGGCAAGTTCTCTGGCTCATCGCTGTTCGAGTAAAACTAACCTTGGTCCACTATGCAGGCTTGAAGGCGTATATACCAATGCACTAATCTGCGTGTATTCAATTCTGTACAACAGCCATCATGGAAAGCACTTGACTTAGCAACAGTATATGATGTACGCGCGACACCACCCTCTCCGTGAATCTTGACCATCACATCGTCCTGTTCACGATCACTCGTATACTGGTCATTCGGACCTTAGCTCAAGCGATCGGACACCGGTACCGTGATATCAAGCGCTAGCGTAGAGTAGATATAGTAAGACTCAACACCGACTTGAGCTTGAGACCCCACCTCACTGTCAGAACCAAAGAGTAGTCGTGCAAGGACAGTCTGATTGAATCAGATGCTATGCAACCACCATCTACCTTTACTCCTCAGGCCTCAGGATTGCCCAAGAGTGTGTTCGAACATGCGACTCGGAGTACCACATTTTAAACGCCCAAACTTGTCGTCCCCCTTTGTTCTTGTTCTTATTACCACCTATTTACCAGGATATCTTCGCTCCGTTTGCGACCACGACATTCTCGGGCGGTCTGGCATATCAGATCTGTTAGTTCATGTGGTTATTCATTACTTAAGTGCAAAGTAAAGGATATTGGCAGATAGTGCCTCATGTCACATGTGTCGTGAGTCATTCTGCCTCCTCCCTCCCCAGCTCTAATTTTGGTTTTCCAGCAGATTTCTTTCTTCTATATCATCTTCACAGGAAGAGGACGCATCCTTCCAGCCTTACCGTCTTAGCGTCTTCAGATTATAGAATCTCAACGCCGCGCTGAGCTGCTCATTCGTTCACACGTAGCTGGGGTGCCCATCAGTCTCCCAAAATGAGTAAACCATATGGTCCGCTGCAACCTTTACATAACCCCTCAAACCCATGGGTTCGCAAAGGTCTCGAAGCAATCTGTTGTGGAATGACTTGGGCGTCCCGTAGCGGGCATTGTTGAGCTGCTCCTCGGCAAGTAGTGCCAATCACTCCTCGGTTCTACTCACACACACGATATGTCGGGACGGCCGGTTCTATCCCTGCCCTCGTGTCATCGGAAGACCGGACTGCACCTCCTTACTCCGCAGAATCCTGCGATTACCTTGGGCATGATTGCCGTCAACGGTATCGAAGGTGAGTACAGTCATTCTTATCGTTTGATTCTGACGACTATTCGTCTTATAGGTAATACAAGCACTATCAGTTGTTTCCTGATACGATCTCTTCTTTACTCTACGGAGTAAATGGCCCTTTGAATTTGCTTCGTGAGATCTTCCTCTCCTTCCCCCTCAATATACAGTGGGAATGGACCATGAGGTCTGTGCAATGCGAACAAGGCGTAACTACCTCATCACCAGGTTGCATTCTTCCTGCTCATGGTGTCGTTCTATGACGCCAGAAGTCCGGGGCACTACGTTAACGCACGCTTTTTTAGTGATGCTAACAGTAACCTTCAGATATAGTTTTGGCGTTCTGGCGACGCGCCCTCTGACGAGGAATTCAGGAATAACGTATATAGCGCGCTCGTGGCTTATGTACCCCAGGCTGGTGCTCGAGACCCGTTCTTCCTTCGTTCATGGGCTCACCCGCGTCTTTTGCGTAAGTAGAATCCTCATCGTAAGTACCGTGATCGCCACTGACATCGTCGGTAGACATGGCCCAAGTCTCATCGGCACCTTCCTCAATGTCTTCTTGTACGGCATTATGTGCGCACAATGTTTTATGTACTACACGAGATATCCGCAGTGAGTCGCCCGATCCTAGGCCGGTGCTATGCAATCCACTCAAAACTTCCAAGCGATCGCAGATGGATGAAGGTCATGGTACGGGCAAGCCATTCTATCGGTATACAGTACGATAAGCGGACTTGTGTAGGTCGCAGTCCTCTTGGCCGCCGATACCGTGAACGCCATGTTCGACATGTGGTGGATCTATGATATCCTCATCAATCACTTCAGTGAGTAATCCATACTGCCTTTGAAATCTCAAACCTGACCCTTGTTCCCTCAGCGGACTTGAATGCATTGACGACCGGGAATTGGGGCGAGTCACAATTTTCTTCTGAGTACCGCCGTCATCTGATTTGCCTGCGTAGTATTTGCAACAGGTATTAGTTCCCATAGCTCATCTCGTCATAAACTAAGGTTTCCGACTATCTACAGATCCTGCTATGGTGGTGAGTCTCACATTAATGTACGGTTGTTGTGATGTGAGGAATGATTGTCGGACTTGCAGGGCATCATATCGACCATGGTGCAACTTTTCTTCGCCTGGCGAGTGAAGATACTTGCCCAGAAAATGTGGCTCGTTGTCCTTATTGCAGTCACGGCTTTGGGGTCGATCGGTGGGTCACAACAGTAACACTCCGTTCTATGGCTCGGTGGACTAACATACGATCCACAGTCGGCGGCATTGGCACCGCTATTGCCATCCATTTTGTGCCTCAATTTGACGAGTTTCAAAAATTTCAGAGTGTAGTGATTGTCTGGCGGGTATCAGCCGCTGTCTGTGATTTGTCAATCACTTCCGCTTTGCTGTGGCAGTTGGTAAGCGTCATCCTGTTGCATCCGTCCCTATAGCTGATTGTCCCGTCAGCGCAAATACAAGACTGGTTTCGAAGATACCGACGATATTTTGAACAAAATAATGCGACGTAGGTCGACCTCTCAAGTTACACAATGACCACGTTGATAACTAGGACATTGAGCAATGCAGTAACCATGCAGAACGGATTGGTAACAAATATTTGGGCCATTGTGGACGTGACTACATACCTTGCATCAGTAAGTAGCTTGTAATGTATGTCCTGCAGCTGTTGACGTATTAGGTTTTTATACCGCTACGGATCATTTAGCCTACCGGATTGTGAGTTTACTGCTGAGTTGCATCCCTAGAGCTGCTCAATTAATCTACGCTGATCCAGGCATCTTGCTTTTAACTTTCCGTTAGCCAAGCTCTATACAAACTGGCTGATGACTACCTTGAATGCCAGAGAGGGATATAGATGGCAAGCGAGTGAGCGCACTCAGAATAGCCAACTTGCTTTTACTGCTAGACGAGTACGCTCACATTTTCTGAGACCAGCAAATACTGAAGTGGTTCTGCCTCACGCAGCTTGATGTCGTCAGCCTCCAAACAGTAAAGAGCGCAGAAGTGAGAGATTACGTCTCTATAGCCACAAGTGCATGTATTAATCTTCGATCGTCCACAGGTCTTTGTACATGTTGAAGCCCATGAAATGGTCGATGTCGTTGATAAGGTAGCAAGCAGGAAATGGTCGCCTGATTCGGTTGGTTCTGATACTCCAGGCAAGCAGCCGGTGCAAACACGATACAGCTCTGAGGCTGTGTGAGCTCTTTACGGCGCAACCGCCGACATATCCGGGTCCCTGAGGACCGACACTCAAACCCATGGACATTTGACGATGCGCCTTGCACATGTACCAATGGCAACTAGAATGAATGGCACATATCCCCGATTAAAGCCCCGAATCTTGAAGAGTACGACTCATGGTATTTGCCTAGAGAGTATAGAAACAGGAAGCCCTCAGCAATACGTCGCCAACAGTGTCGAATTCTGATTCTACAAATTCTCACAAAGTTCCCTGAGTGGCATCATTCGTGCGTAGTCTTGTTATTGGCACCTCGCACACTATTTTCTTGCTGATATCCATGCTTCTAGGAGCCGTTACAGGACTTTTAGCCGAGATGATGAATGCCTCCCTTGGCACGTGTAACACCCAATAAGCGGGGCGGCCCTCGATGAAGTTGTTATATGCTCAAATGGCAATCCACCAAATAAATGGCACGGTTCTAAGGTAGAAATCTCTTGGAGGACGTAGAAATCGTCATAGGCCGCCCGTACGTTACTCCGGCCGTCTGAATCAGGACTTATGCCCATTCGACCATCCACAACAGCCAAGTGCAACCTATGAAAAAGAACTCCGAGCTCGATTTGGTGAATGAGGGACTGCCCTTTGCCCTCCCACCATCAAATGGTACGGCTTCTCATCACTTTCGGACATAAGTACCAGAACGTTTACGATTCCCTTAGAAGCACCTTCCTATGCTCGCTGGACACATGAGCGGACCTTACGGCATATTCGCCCTTGCGATATGAGTATTCTCGTCTTCTCAGCTTCGTTCGAGACCATCACAGGCGTAGAGACTGAGTACGGTGGTCTACAAACCATTGTGTGATGACCTCCCGGTCACCAGCGGCAGCCTGGTATTGTGGCATTGCGTCAAGGCCTCCCACACAAGATTGTTTCTATTGAACATCTTATACCACGGTATAGTGACTGATCTTCTTCAATGTACGCCCCGTCTTAGACTAACCAAGCGCCGCAGGATGGACCCTATCGCCACGCCACTGTCCACTCGGAGGAGCTACAGTGTAAGTTTATCCACATCTCACGCACTGGAAACTTTATAGTGAGCTATTGATAGGCCACCAATGTGCAGTCGAACTACCAATTCGACAAACGTATTGTTCTGGATCTCCTGACCCTACGATTGTCTGGACTCGTGAAGATGCTCCCGTCACTAGCGTTCAGACGTTCACCACGTGTGCGTTGGTGTAGAATGCACCCTCGGAAACTCGAAACATATCCGACTTGCTTTCTCACGCGGCATAGTAGTTCCCATACGTCCATCAGTAAGGGACACTGCTTTGAGCATTGTGACGCCATTCCCTCAGATGATCAATATAAGATCTCCGTGAGCGGACTACTACACTTTAGACGTTGTCCGTTGACCTTCCCCCTCACCCTCTACGCCATTACACCTTGCCGTCATTTAACATGCCAGGCCTATCCAAGTTTCCCCCTTTCCCCGAGGGAGTTCTTACCCACCCTCTCCTTGTTATCGACTACCAACTTATCAAGCAGGGTGATGTCAACGAGATCAATACGCTATGGGAAGCCGCCACAAAGCTGGGTTTTTGGTAGTGCGTATAGGTCAATTCTTTCTCGTGGGGTAACTGACGAATGATGTAGCTTGAAGAACCATGGTGTTGACTTCGAGGTGGACGAGATGTTTGAAATGGGCGCAGAGACCATGAGGTTACCTTTGGAGGAGAAGATGAAGTTCGAGCAAGGTGATGAAGGCAGATCTTTCGGGTGAGCCGAGTTTTCCGATTCGTGTGTTCCTGGATAGCTCATACCGTTTATTCTACAGGTATAAGGCCGCTGGCGCCAACGCCGTGGACGAGACTGGGGCTCTCGATACTGTCGAGTTTATCAATGTCGCCAAAGATGATGCGCTTGCTTGGCCGAACAAAGTTCATCGCGAATACCCGTCAACAGTGAATGCCCGCATGGAAAACACTATCAAACCGTTCGTGCAGAAATCGGTGGACATCAACACCACGCTCATCGACATCTTCAACGACAAGCTTGGATTGCCCAAGGGCACGTTGGCTTCAAGGCACCAATTGTTCGATCCAAGTGGGAGCGAGACGCGATGCATCAAGAACCCCCCTCGTCCAGGAGGCGTGGATGATGCCAAGACTGCGTTGGGTGCACATACTGACTTTGGGTCCCTGGTGCGTAGTCTGGCTCTTGGGCTACTTTCACTCACTTACTAAAATTGCAGTCGTTCCTACACAACCGTGTCGGTGGTCTACAAGTCATGCCCCCAGGCTCTGAGACTTGGCACTACGTCAAGGTCTGCAATATCTCATTCTCAGATCCGGATGTATCAACTCACTTATATTAGCCTATTCCCGGCCATGCCATTTGCAACCTCGGTGATGCGATGTCCGTATTCAGCGGTGGCATCTTGCGCTCCAATCTACACAGGGTCGTGTGCGTATCATGACGCTGTCGTGTTCTTGTAAGTCACTTAACCGAATTGTTTGACTGCAGGACGCCTCCGAAGGAACAGGCGAATTTGGAGCGCTGGTCCCTCGTTTTCTTTACTCGGCCTGCAAATCATGTTGAGCTTACGGCTCTGACGGAGGACAGTCCTATGATCGCCGCTGCGCTCAACAGTGCATCCGACCCCAACAAGTTCCGCACCGGTCAGACTGCTGCGACGTGGTTTGCCAGGCGTGTCAAGTATCAAAGAATCAACAATAGGACCGTGAGTGGCACCACAACAGCTTTGAATTGAAGCTGATCTTTAGCGGCACAGGGTCCCGAGTCGTGGCAGGCGAGCAGGGGTACCGAGCACACAGATGACACTGTGAGACGTACTGTTGCCGTCTAGCTTGCGTATTTCGACTCGTGGAATAACTTCTCTCAATTGCCCTCATGGAGTTATTGGACGGGCGCGTCGTCGTCGAAGATGTTCTAGTATAAAGCAACCACTCTACTTACCTAGTAGTGTACCCGCCTAACTCTACTATGTTCAAATGCAAAAGTCAAACCGGTTTATGTGAGATGACGATGATCCCCTACCTTCGCTTCGGCCCACCACGACGAGTAGTCGAGCCTGTATGAGGACGAAAACCAGGGAGAACTACCCATCAGTACTTCAGTGCCGCACCAGTGCTTGAGGTGGAGAGTGACCGGGGTCTCTGCTACCGTTATGTCACAAGCGCTTCCGTTAAACAATGATTAGCGCTTAGCCCCAGATACTAACTTGCCCTCCGAGCAGCAGCGGAACTACTTCAAATGTACATACACGTCTTTCGGCCTCAAAGCATCGTACGAATGCACTCTCCGGCATCTGAAATATGATGCGAGTGCCTCACTGCCTTGTGAGGTCCAACTTTTACAAATCTGTTAACATATTTTAGCTAACTTGGGCCATCGCAGACACCCAGTGGACTTTGAAAGTACATACTGCAGCTGCAAGGATTTGCAAAATCTGTCTCCACGTCTCGAAATCGTGGTCGCATCATACAAGATATAGAGGCACTAACCCGAGTGGTACTAAATGTCATGAAAACACGTCCCTAGAAAGTGAGTTGCATACAGACTCTGACGCATGTCTACCAAGTCCGTGCACTACGTTGACTCGGTGAACCTCACCATGGCATGTAAGCAATCTGTTAGAGTTGGCCCAAGTCACAAACTCATGGAAAACTTTTGTAGTCCCAGATGGAAATACATTCGAGACTCGGGCATGCGGCATCGTGGGCGGGGTTGTAATGCCTCGTTCAACGGAATGCGGTCAGGATGAGCCAAGGATCCGAGCGCAGACTTGATGTTATCTCCGATGTTGACAAGTCTTTACTATAGATAAGATCCGGACGTACCACCGCTGGTGGTGCACATACTTCAGACAAAGGCCGCCATAATGAGGAAGCGAAGATACAATTTCACATCACATCGATACATTTCTGTGCTCGGGTGTTATGCACACGCTGTGCTTCCGAGTCACCTTCTGATTCAAAGTGTACACAACTTGAACGTTGCTCATCTCATGCACCCACAGCTCCTCGTGTCGCGGCGCCCCGCACTAGAACTTCAGCAATAATGGCCACGATTGCGCACATACAACCGCAAACAACGGGATTACTGGTGCCGAGGAACCCTAATATGATCTGGGTCGAATTCACCTTGTCGGTGCGAACCTTCTGGGGTGGTATAAGCTACGTTATACGTAGCCCCGGCGTACTGGTTATCATGCATCATTACGGTGAGCGGCCTGTGAATCGGAGCTAGTGAATGATACTGACGGACTGGCACATCTGTAGGATCCCGATGATAATGCCCATGACCCATACATTCGCGCTTATCTTGACCTCGACTTGCTGTTCCTGCGAGATGGCCGTCCCACATGAGTCGGCTGAAGACTCGTTCGGTATGCCGCGTCCTGCTTACCTGAAGCTACGGATGTTATTGAGCTTTGGTGCAAGCTAAAAGGAGAGCGTACTCACGAAGCGTGGAATCCGTTCCTGGTATGGCCTCGAAGCTTTTACACGACGCTGTGGCTGATAAGTTCAATGTGTCATGACAGACAGAGGAAGCATTCACGTTGCTAGATGTGTCGGGCTCGTGACTGGTACTGTCGCGGACATCACTTCTGTACACGGAGCTGCAGGACGGATTCATGGTTGGGGGATTGTGTCTGAGTAGGTGAGTATCAGTGATGGCCTTGCACCATAAACTATGACCTTTTATCTTTCCTGGCGAGCCCCGGGCTTCTACTTATGTGCAAGCGTCTGCCTTCAGGCGGGAGACAACATCACTTTGTCCGCAGCTTGACCATGAAAGCGCGGAATTCTCAGGGTACGTGGCTGACAGGATCTACGCTATTTTTCCTAAGGAAACAGCGAGGCATAATGTATACGATCACATTCCCCTGGGCTACTCTAAACAACGTGAAACCATTAAAGCGCTCATATACGGAGAGTTCATCCACTAGAATCCGTCACAGCGCTTCAACACCGTGGTTTAACGCAAGGCGAGATGGCCCATGATTGTGGTACCCTTTGAATGTGAAGAACGCGCAGTCATCCGAGTACGTGAGACGTGCATATCGATAACTGTAACAATTTATTGCATGCTTTTCTAGAGCTAGATATCTGACCACACCCATCTGGGCTTCCTCTAAGCCTTACGTGATGATGTCGTGTGTCGTAGTCCCTGGTCTCAAATCACGAAAGTCGCTCCTGGATGTACAACATGAGGACCCTACGTGGAAAACTCTCGACATGATGGTACGGACTTAAATGCGAGGCTGACGCTCTATACCGACGGCAGCGCTTCTTGTCTTCTCATTCATATCGACAAGAACTAACTTACGGAATCCCGCCGTGCTCTGAGCTTGTGGAGTATTCAAGACACTCTCGATACATGCTATTCACACGAGGGCCACTATTCCCTACGCAGACTCAGTTCATGCCACGAGTCATTGCGCAATCCACGGTAGAGATATATCGTGGTCATGCACACAAAGTCGATGACGACAAGTTTGCAACACATACGGTATCTCTTGTATTCAGGTATGCCGCGTACCTACCGCATTGCATCGAGCTACAACTTCGTAAAGGAAGAATGCAAATTCAACAGACTATTGAAGAGCCGGTTCCGCTGATGAAAGCAATGTGGTCCATGTACAGCCTAGTTACTCCAGATGGTGTGTACGCTGTCTAGAAATTTACGTTTCCAGATTTCCAGACCATATAACTCTATTGCCAGGGCGCCATATGCATCAGAATGCGATCGGCTTTTGGACTGAATGCTCGCGGGTAAGGTTCCTGAAACACTCACTTCATCCTCGAGGATTGTTCGTGAGAGCGATTTCAATCTACCAGCGTCATGACCGAGAGGAGAGTCGTTCTGCAAGGGTCAGCAGGACGTGCTGCAGAAGTCTCCGGGCTGGAAATCATCCTGTCATCGCAGCCCAGCGTCAGATACTCATTCCATGCTCGATACCGTGTCATATGTCTCTGATAGAGAGATCGCCGGCAAAGGTATGCGTCGCGAGAAATTCTCATCTCCAAGATGTTGTCCATTGAAATTCGGCGTCAGATGTGCATGTTCCATACTTGATGTCGTTCATTCTTATAACAATAAGCTCACTATTGGTACATGTCAAGTTACCACACTTTCCCGTCTGCCGAATTGTTACGGAGATAACGTCGATCCGACATCTCGTCAGGACGGTGAAGTGAGGGGGTGAACGTTTCGCAAAACCTAGACACCTTGCACTCTTGAGATATTGGTTGCCACAGGCCCTTGACTGCAAGACTGAGTGTTAGATAGGTTTAGGCCGTTCAGCACATAAGCACTCACCTGGCAAGGTGAGGCATTGGTTGTCCTTTGGCGTTATACCTAAGACTCGACGCTGCAAGGCTTCCTAGATCGTAGACAGTGAGAAGCCGGCACTATAACAATTTGAGTTGAGGACAAGCTCTACTTTTGGACGCCCCTTTTATCTCCTTGAGGCTATGAAGACGTGTCATCATCAGGACGTTCAAAAAGATTATAGCTACTGACACCGGTAACTTGAGGAGGGGGCTTAGGAATAGGGGGCGACGCGATGACTGCATCAGACTTGCCCATGCTGTACGACTTGTAGAACTCAAGGGGGGTTGCACAGGGGAAAGAGAGTGACTGTTGCCTTGATAGTTAGCGAGGGACGCTTCAAGTCTGGGACTTACCCCTTGGATGGGGACATGCTTTTATACGCGAACGGTCTCCCATCCCGAGACTTTGATTCCGGTCTGGCTTGTTTTCGGCTGTGAACATTCGTTATTCAATCTTGTTGCTCGGAAGGAGTACTGCGATATCAGGAAAGTTTGGCCCATTACGTTAATACGCCGCCTTGCATGTCTGCAGGTCTGCTAGTCCGGATCCGTGATAAGCTCCAAGTGAATTTCCAGGAGCACCGCGTAGAATTGAACCGAAACTGTATGAGATATATCGCCTTTCGTGAGACGCGGATATCGCTCATGACTGGACATTTCAGTGTATACCAGAGGGCGGCAGGTGCATCCCAGAAAATCTAGTTCGCATGTGACTTGCGTGGGCTTATCGCAGCTGCCTTCATTTCAAGTTGAGCTGTACGTATGTTACGGCGGCGACGATCCCAGAAAATACCCATATCATCACGGGCTGATATGTGTATATGCAAGGTGGGTATTTCATGAGTCTTGATTACTCAGCGCCAGCTGAGAATCCATGAACAGATAGTACATGGGCAGAGTGAACCTGAATGGGAGTCGGGACGAAGCAGCAAGCAGGTGCTGCGGCGCGAAGAGAGCGCGCGCGGCTTGACGCGCGCCAGCATCAGAGTCCTGTGAGCGGCTCGGTAACAGCTCTCTCTTTCCAGACTGTATCCTCTCTTTGACTTCATCGGCATCGGATCCGCTGATACAACTAGTAAGCGGTGTGAACATCCAGACCATTGCATGAAAGGTACTAGACCAAGGTAGGACAGTCCTATCTAACATTTCGGGAGTATTTCTGAAATATACTCTTCTTTCTTCGCTGAATACGGCGGTCTCAAGTAATTATATTTGGGGGTCTGAGATACGCGTTAATTACTAAGGATGCCGAATCAGCTGTTCATTCCTTTCAAGAAGACGACAGAGGTCCCTATCCGCCAGCAAGCGAGGGAATACATCCGTGCAAACCATACCGACACGCACCCCGACGCCTTCAAATGGGATTACAACAGATGGGAAGCTCTGCGGAAAGATGCGACATCGTGCACAGTGCATGTTGACAGCTTGAAGATCGTATCCAGGTACGACTCAGGGCGTGTCATTTCCATCATCGTCTCACAAAGTACCAAGCTACCACGCACAGCTGATCTACATCCTCACAAAGCTGCCGAACGATGTAGGTCAACACATCCGGTTCCAGCGGTCTAAATCGCTGAATTTATGTCCATTAGATCGGCTTGGATATTCCGTACACGCCTGTGTTCAAATCCGCCGCGTCGCCACATACCCTTCCAAACTTGACATACGAACGTGCCGCGGTGTTATTCAATCTCGCAGCTCTGTATTCGCAGCTCGCTTCTGCAGAAGACCGATCAAATCCTAACGGCCTCAAGCAGATGATATCGCATAGTCAGGTCTGTGCTCCGATTCATTCGGGTCAAAGCCGTTTCACCCTCATTTTGTTCAGTACGCTGCAGGCACTTTGAGCTATCTCAAGTCATCCGCTATCCCGAAATTGAAGGAGTCGATATCGCCGGCTGATATGCCCCTGGACCTCACAGAGCCGTTTATCAGCAGCCTGGAGGCGCTGATGCTTGCGCAGGCACAAGAGGGTGTATGGCAAAAGGCAGTTTTCGGTATGTGCTCTGTAACCCGTGCTGATACGCATGTCCGACTCAATAGAACTATAGATAACTATAAGAATGGCATCATCGCGAAGCTGGCTGCTAAAGTTCGCCATTCCGCCCTGATCAATCTAGTATGAATGGTGTGCTGACACGTACCAGGTCGCAAATTACTACGGGGATGCCATGAAACATCTCAAAGATGCCCCCGTTATTGTACAACGTTCACTTCCTTCCGTAAGTTTCTTATCCTACTCGTGTCCGTCTAAAGCCGTTCAATTGAACCATAAGCTAGGGTTGGTTAGCGCATCTGGAGACTAAGCAGCTTCATTTCGAGGCTGCAGCACAGTTCAGGAAGAGTGTCGATGAGCTAGAAGCAAACAAGTGAGGCCATCTATTTGCAGTATTTTTGGTACCTTACAGCCACATTTTTTCACACGCGTGCAGATATGGGCTAGAGCTTGCGCGTTTGAACCAGGCTTTAACTTTGGCAAAACGAGGTCACGATGTTGCACGAAAGGGATCTGTTGCACCCACCGTCGTCAGCGATATCAAGGTTTGTTTCGCCTGACTTACACAACTCAAATAAACATCTAATCTAGGCCAATTGTTGCTGTCGAAATGGCCTAGTCGCTGCTTGACACTTTGCAAAAGAATGTAACAAGAGCTGAACGCGACAACGATCTCATCTATCATGAGGACGTACCGTCTACCGCATCGCTCCCGCCCATCATCGAAGTATCAATGGTGTATCCTGTAATTTCCGCTGAGCTATCGGATCCAAAGAGTGCCATCGAGGACAATGCTGTGATCTTCAGCGAACTGGTTGCGTATGGGGCACGAATCGCTATCGGTGAGCGCTCTCATCTGTCCACGATATCCGCCGGCATACGATCGCTGACTGTTGGACACAAGAAATATACAAGGACCGCAGGAAGAACTGGATCCAAGAGGAAGTCGTGGACCGCGCGCAGCGGCTCGATGACCTCGCGACAAGGTCGGTGGATGCCCTTCATGGGAGATGTTATTTGCGAACTACTCATGTCTGAGTCTCCACCGCTAATTGGCTCCGTATGCAGTACGCTTCGGTCCCTCAATCTCCCCTCCGCGTTGGAGGCTCTGGAGAGACCTGTGGGGCTGCCCCCGAGTCTTCTCCGAAAAGCAGAAGAAGTCAGACGTGAAGAGGGTCCTGCGAGGGTGGAGACATCAATCGAGAACGTTCAGAAATTGGCGCAACACAACTCGGAGTTGCTAAACCAAGTTAGTACAGCTCCCAGCTATGGATTTGCTCGCTAATGCGTACCTGAACACGTAGGCTTTGGACTTCTTGGACCAGGAGGCCGAGGAAGACGAAGTCCTCCAGGCGGGTTTGCCTAGTCTTCGTCTGGCGTCGCAAGAAGCCAACAAAGAGCTTGTTACCAAAGCTGAGCGCTATCGCGCCATCCTCAAACAAGCGTCAGATAGCGACAAAGTTGTGCGCGATAAATGGGATGAGTGGGAGGCAAACATTACAGAGCTGACGTGGAGCGAGGTGTGTGCTCGCAAACTCACATGCACCCACTTCCGCTTTGCTGATCATCGCGTGTTCAGTTGGACCTGGAGGCGGCTGTGCCCTCGTCTACTGTCTCGTTGACGAGCAAGCCCAACAACCCCGCCGCAAATGTAACATTATCTCACGCTCAGAAATTGCGCGGCTTCCTCGAGTCCCTGGACGGAGTTCAGCGAGAGCGCGCACAGAGTGTCACAAGGGCAAAGCGGCAGGCGCAAGCGGAAGATATCACGCCACGGATTGTGAGAGCGGCGGCTGCCGTTGAACAATGGACGGAAGTGCAGCCGTCCATGTTTGAAGATGTGATAGACGAGGCGTTGGTGAAATATGACAAATACAGAGAGGACATTGAGGCCGGTGAGCAGGTGCAGGAGGTGCTTCTGGAATCTATCACAGTAAGCGTGTTGTTGTATAGTGTACGTACAACTTATGGGAACCCGCACCAGGAACGGCACCGACTTTTCATCCAGTCGCGCAAACAAGATCCATCGGTAACGGACCGGGAGCGTGCTTTACAGTCCCTTGACCTCGCATATCACAAATACCGAGAGATCACCAGAAACCTGGACGAAGGGCTGCAGGTAAAGATTCGTATTACGATACCGCCCTCTTATTGCCGCTGATGCCGTACACGATTCGTCTTCAGTTCTACAACGATTTTGGAAACATTCTCACACAATTCCGAGAAACGTGCAGAGACTGGACAGATCGTCGCCGGGATGAAATGCAGTACGTACGGCTGAGAATGTGCTTCATGCCACTGACGGCGTTTGTGTATGTAGGGAACTCACAAAGACAATGCATGCTGTCTCCTTGGAAGATGACCAGGGCCCAGCTGCTGCTCCGGTTGCTGAGAAGCAGATCGATGAAATTACAGCGCCTGCGACTCAGGTAAACCACCCGACACCTCGGCTATCCCCTCTACCATCACAAACGCCACCCTCGAGGACACCCGCATTCCAGCTGCCGCCTCCCGACTCGGACGAGTGGGAAGCCATGGCCCTACCGCCTGGCCCACCCTCGTCGCGGAGACCGGTAGCAGCTCCGAGAAGGAAGGGATGACCGGCGGAAACAGCATAGTAGTGCGAGACAGTTAGTGCTTGGTTTGAAACCTCCCTACACTAGTTTGGCTGTATTAGCATTAGCCTCTGTAATGGGAACTGGAAGGCAAGACGACGTGCTACAAGGCCCGCCTAGCGCCTCCATGGGTTCACTGCGGACGAAGTTGAAGTCACGCACGTACTCCGCCCAGTACCGCCCTGCGCGGCGTTCAGGGTCGGCCCAGGATTGCGCGTGTCTTTCCTCTTGTCGGTTAGGCGATCACCACGTACAACGACCACACGACTGCCCACAGCGTCACACATTTCGCTCGGTTCACGTAGATTGTAATCTGATCGCTTTCATTTTGTGCTAATCATCTGCCCTAACCAACTGTTACCGACATACCCCTCGGCACGATGAGCTCGCACCGCCGCCGACGCAGCCGCTCATCGTCGGATTCGTCGCCCTCATCGTCTAGTGACGACGAGCACAGCAAGCAAGGAAGGTCGTGGAAGAATAACGTGTCCGAGGAACAGCGCGCTACGTCGGGCGTTCGGGCCTCGCAGAGCAACGCTGCCTCTTTCTCCCAACCACCATCGGCCCTGCAGAATACCATGTCTGGCCCTGGATTCCCCAGCAACCCACCGCCGTACACCTACGACGGTTCGCCCTACGGCGATCGCCCACAGGGCACGATGAATATGCCCGGCGCAGGCGGTTACGCGCCGCCGCCAGGACCTCCTCCCTCTTTCCCTTCACACGGCCCTGGTTTTCCCTCGGCGGAGCACGAGAAGTCGACCTACAATGCACAGTCAGGTGCACCCGACTTCCCGACCTCCCCCCACGACGCGCCGAGCTTCCCGACCTCGCCGCACGAGGGGCCCAGTTTCCCTACTTCGCCGCACGACACACCCAGCTTCCCGACCTCGCCCCAGGACGGTCCCAAGTTCCCCGCTGGGCCTGGCGGCGTCGGCGAGCGCGGTTTCACGTCCCCGGGCGGGATGCCGCATGGCGATCAGGCGTCCCAGTTTGCGCAGCACCGCCCCCCGCCGTCTGGCGTGCGCATCCCGCTGACCGCGACCGCGGTGTTCCCGACCCAGCAGGCCGGGCAGCCCGTCGCGTACGACCTGGACGGAAGCCCTGTATACATCGGCTCCGCGCTCATGGACCGCTCCGTCCACCCGTGCAAGATTTGCCCACGGCTCAACCCACCGTGCCGCGCACCGTACGGCGGCGCGGAGTTCGAGCACCGTGGCCGCTTTGATTTGCTGCCGTTCGACCCGGCGACCATGGAGTGGGTGCATACCGGACAGGGACGCATTCCGCAAGGAAGGCGACCCGTCGAGGGCGGATATGAAGAGCACGGCGGCAAGCTGTACCACGCGCTTGCCACTGTGCAGAACGTGAAGGTTCCCGGAAAGGCGGGTGAACATCTGGTACGCGTTTAGTGGGTTATTGGCGCGTTTTACGTAGCACTGACATGCAATCGGCACGATCCAGGGCGGTGCCAACGTCCCCTTCGGCGGGGGAGAGCATGTTGTTCGAGAATACGACATCTTGTATGTTTCAAGGGTCCCGATGATTTTGATTGATAGCTGACCCATGCTTTCCTCAGGTGCTGGAAGTACTAATGACGACGTCCGATATATTATTTGATCTCGCACGGCGTATGGCTCCCTCGCGCGAGCCGCACCGTATAACAAGCAACGTAGTCGAATTTTGCTGAGATAGCTGAATATAGATACGAATGTAACCAAAGTACAATGCGAATAAGGCCAATAGTGTTTCAATAAATCCAGATGCGTCAATGAACTACTTGCAGTCTGATCAGAAAACGCCGTTGCAGAGTTAAGATTAAGTTCTTCCTCCCGGTATTCCCTGCCTAAGTCCTCTCGCCCTCCGCACGACGGCGACAAGGGTTTGAGGGTAGGTGCCAGAGTTCCGCGTCATCCGCGGTTCTCCGGGCCTAGCGATGGGCCCCTCCCCAGGTCGTACACCCCCGAGGGGTGGCACAGGCCGAACACGCAAGATGCGCCGGTGCGTTCGTCCTGGAAGGCACCGACATCACACGCACATCATCAGCTGCTTCGTGGGAATATAGCGCAAACACACGCCAGAGAGAAGACGACGTACAGGGTACACACTAGACACGACCATTCGCGTTCGGCGCCGCCTGTGGTCTTCGCCCCTGCGGCTGTTGCTCCATCTTTCCGCGCTTTGTTTAGGCTGCGACCTACGGTACTATCCGGCAGGGGTGCGCGCTGGGTGGGTGCTGCCTGGACGGGCGGCACGAGCCCGAGCAACCTTGACTGGCCCACGCCCTCTCGGGAACCCGTGCCTTCCCGTGCTGAGCCTGTGGACGCCCCACCAAGTGTACGATCCCCCTGCTTGCCCCCCGCCAGGCCCAGGGCCTCCTTCCGCCGGAAAGACACCTCGTCTTGAACGAGGGAGCCATAGGATAGCGGGAGCGTCCGCTGGCCCGCTTCTGCCTTCCCTTTCCCCTTCGTACTGCTCGTAACCGGCGTGGAAGACTCCCCGCTGCTGGCTTTGCGCCGTTTCGACGGTGGGCCTGCGCTGTCGTCGGTTGGGTCTGCGCGCTTAGGCCGTGAGGAGGACGAGGACGAGGCAGCCGCTGCGCCCTTCCGGCCTATCTCGACGGTGTCACACGACGGGCCCGAGCTCTCCGCCACCACCACCACCTCCTCCTCCTCCAAGTCGTCATTATCGATGCCACTGGGCAAGAGGAACTCTTCGAGAAACCGTTGCCGGCCGGACTTGAGCGCATCCGCATCGCTCGCGGACATACTTCCCAACAGCGTGGTACGGCGGTCCTGGTCTGTCTCAGGGATCACCTCCACGATATCATCGTCCTCCCCGTCTTCTTCTCCCGGATCGTCGGCGTCTGAGCCGTCAAGGGTCGAGGGTCCTGATGAGTCGACCGTCAGTACCGCCAAGGCTATGTGCCCTTGTGGGCGGACGGATAGACGGGGTGCACATACCCGCCTGCGGCCGCTGCAGCGCCAGCAGCCTTTGCTCCGCGGCGGCGGCACGCTCCTCCCGCGCCCTCTTGCTGCAGCGCAATTTACGGCCGCGCCGCACCCAGCGTCAGCACTGTCTGGACCACATCACTCCCACGCGGGAGAACACAGAACACAGAAGGGAGAAGGCCGCACGCACCTCTGCGCGCGGCGCCCGAAGCCGTCCTTCTCCGCTCCCGCCCCGCCGACCTTCTCGCCCTCGCCGGCGCCGAGGAACGCGTGCTTGCTGGTCACGCGCGTGCCGGGCTTGCGTTTGCGCTTGGAGGTGGTGAGCGCGCGGGGGCGCCGGCGGGTGGGGCGTGCTCGGGTGTGTGCGCCTCCGCACTAGAAAACAGTAAGAATACAGAAGTGGATTTGGAGGGGGGACATACCATGTATTCCGGAAGATCGCCCTCTTGGAGGTCTTGCGGACCGACTCGCGCAGAATCGGCAAGGCGGGTGCCAGAAGACCAGTAACCTGGAGGATTGGCTCTTTGCCTGAGTCAATACTCGGACTAGTCGGTGAGACATACCATCGCCGTAGTATCCCTTCGCTTGAAGATCGCGCACCTCGCGGCGGAGTTGCGCCCAGAGAGCTTGGAAAGCAGGGCCATGGTTCATGTGCTGTAGTATAACATCGGTACATGCCTGGCCTCTCAAGGCTACTGCAGCTGAGACTCACCTTAATATGTGCAAGCTGTATTATCATGCCCGTAGGAAATTAGACAGGTCGTTTGGTGTGTATACAAGCGAGACATACCTCATGACAAAGAGTGCTCATGAGCCATGACGTGGGGAGAAAGAACCCATGTGCACCACGCAAGACGATCTCTGTGTCCACTCGTCAAAAATTGCACGTTAGAATGAATGATATTACAGACCGATGGTCTCTCCGTTATTCCAGTTCCTTCCTGCAAAGACTTGGTTGTGTTCGTACTATGTGTTCGGCCGTTCACATCTTGATCAGCCATCGGACCGCACAAGATCACACACCTCTTCGAAACTATTCACTTCGAAGCCATGTGCCTTCATGACCGGCCTGACTTGAGCAGCCAGTGCGCGCAAGAGCTGCTTCGCATCCTCCGTAACAGCGGGGGTTACTCCGGGTAGTGGGGTGATGAAGTTAATGTGCGGGTTGGGGTTAGCTTCGCGTTCGTTGATTCTGAGGTGGACCATGTATTATAATTTCTGCAAACCGAGCGAAAACAAAATGCGAGTATATGTTTTTGGACGAGCTGCAATGTGGTTCGGAGAAGAAGCGCGACGGAGACGCGACGCGACGCGCTAGGAACACAGGCCGATCTAGATCACGATGACCTCATTGAGATCTACGTGACGCAGGGGACCCCGGAGACTGCGCCCGGGTTTTTCGGCAAGTAAACGTTGTGGGCGGTGATCCCGACATATGTGGCTTATTTTGAGACGAAAACGCGCTGCACTTTGTCAGAGCACGAGAGGTAAACATACGAGTGCACTTGGGTGGACTAGAGATAGTCTGGGGTACCCCATCGTGCCATGTAGCCCGCTGGTGTGATTGGTCGCCTGATTTATCGCAGCACTCGAGCTACAACGACTCTATAGTCCACGGAAAACATTACTCGATGCTTTGTAGGCTTTGAAAGCCGATGATGAACGCAAGCGGAGGGGGATTTTCGCACTCGCTGGGGTCTTTTACGGCCGGGCGTCTATATCTGTAAACGCAGGTCGTTTCTGGCCTCGCCCAGGTTGTCTATCCAGGTCTTCCTCGATTCCTCCGGCGGCCCCTCTCATCGGCTGTCCTGAAAAATAGAAAAAAGAAAAAAGTGAAAAGGAACAGGAAAAGGTCGTCTCAATCCCCTCTATCCCCTAACTATTTAAGCTCCTTCATCGCCGTCGACGACGTTCTCCACCTTATTCTCTTACTCCTTACCTCTTTATACGACCTCCTCTAAACGAAAACAACATGAAGATCGCGGTGCTCACGTCGGGAGGTGACAGCGCGGGTATGAACGCGGTGGTCCGCGCCTGCGTCAAAGCCGGAATCCTCAAGTGCGTTTTCAAAGTCGTCCAAGCGCAACCCAGATGAGCTGATCGCTGCCAAACTACTTTTCTGCAGGGGATGTGAGATGTGGATAGTCCGCGAGGGTTACGAGGGTCTCGTTCGCGGCAACTCCGACGAGCACAAAGTCGAAAAGGAGTTCCTCCCGCCAAGCAAGGAGGTCCACATCAAAGACGAAAGCTTCGTGCACAACCTGCGCTTCGGCGATGGCGAGCTCCTCCGGGACGGTACCGCAGACCTCCCCACCGGCCGTACGCTCAAGGGTCGCTACATCGTCCGCGCAGGCTGGGACGACGTGCGCGGCTGGTTCGGCGTCGTGCGTACCCCTATCTCCACCCCGCTCGCTATTTCTGACCTGTACTCCCTCCCCGCACACACAGGGCGGCACGCTTGCCGGTACCGCGCGCTCCGCCGCGTTCCGCACGCCCGAGGGCCGCCTCCAGGCCGCGTTCAACATGATCAAGGAGGGCATCGACGCGCTCGTCGTCTGCGGCGGTGACGGCTCGCTCACGGGCGCGGACCTCTTCCGCGCGGAGTGGCCGCAGATCGTCGCGACGCTCCTCAGCCAGGGCCGCATAACGCCCGAGCAGAGCGAGACGTACGGACACCTCAGGATCGTCGGCCTCGTCGGCTCGATCGACAACGACATGAGCATGACGGACATGACCATCGGCGCGCCGACTGCCCTGCACCGTATCTGCGAGTCCATTGACTGCATCGAGAGTACTGCCGCGAGTCACTCGCGCGCGTTCGTCGTGGAGGTTATGGGCCGACACTGTGGTTGGCTGGCGCTTATTGCTGGTGTGAGGTGAGTCGCTCTTTTCGGTCTCGTTGGGGTCAAAGAGCACAGGGCGCGGAGTTAATGCTGACTTTACGTGCCTCTGCAGTGCGGGCGCAGACTTTATTTTCATCCCCGAGCGTCCCCCTACCTCAGACTCCTGGCAGGATGAGATGTGCAAGGTCATCCAAAGCGTACGTTTTCGAATGTTCCGCGGTGCCTGGGGTTAGGGGCTCATTTCGCGCTTTTGTGTTTCTAGCACCGTGAGGTTGGCAAACGTCGGACGATCGTCATCGTTGCGGAGGGAGCCATCGACAAGGACCTCAACCCCATCCGCGCAGACGATGTCAAGGATGTGCTTTCAACCCGCCTCGGTCTCGATACCCGTGTGACGTGCCTGGGCCACACCCAGCGTGGTGGACGTCCATGTGCATATGACCGTATCATGGTACATCGCATTCATTATCAGCTCGGAACACATACTAACGCGTCATTTCATCATAGCCCACGCTCCAGGGTGTCGAGGCTATCAACGCTCTTATCGAGTCTACGCCCGAGACCCCGTCTTACATGATTGGCGTTCGTGAGAACAAGATCACCCGTGTTCCTCTCGTCGAGGCCGTCGCAATGGTATGTCGCGCGCTCTGTACCATGTATCCCTTGGTTCTGATACACCCTATTCAACTAGACCCACTCCGTCTCGAAGGCCATCGAGGACAAGGACTTCACCAAGGCGATGTCGCTCCGCGACCCCGAATTCATCGAGGCCCTCGACGGCTTCTACGCGACCTCCCAATACCCCGAAGAGCCGCGCCTCCCGCACTCGCAGCGCATGCGCGTCGCGATCATGCACATCGGCGCGCCGGCGGGCGGGATGAACGCGGCGACGCGCGCGGCGGTGCGCTACTGCCTGCGCCAGGGCCACAAGCCGTTCGCGGTGCACAACGGCTTCCTCGGCCTGCTCGACGACAGCGTGCACCAGCTCTCGTGGCTCGGCGTCGACAACTGGATGACGCGCGGCGGGTCCGAGCTCGGCACGAACCGCAAGCTGCCGTCGGACGTCGACGTCGGCGCGGTCGCGGCGAAGTTCCAGCAGTACAACTTCCACTGTGTGATGCTTATTGGCGGCTTTGAGGCGTTCAGTGCGTTGTTGGAGCTTGAGGAGGGCCGGAAGAACTACCCGGCGTTCAACATCCCGATGGTGCACCTGCCGGCGACGCTGTCGAACAACGTGCCGTTGACGGAGTTCAGCCTGGGAAGCGACACGAGTCTGAACGCGCTTGTGGACGCGTGCGATGCGATTAAGCAGAGCGCGTCGGCGAGCAGGAACAGGGTGTTCGTTGTTGAGACCCAGGGTGGCAAGTGCGGATACCTGGCGACGATGGGTGCGCTTGCAGTACGTTGTATCCTTTCCCCCCGCTTTCCTCGATGCTGACGTCGACGATCCCATAGACCGGTGCATGTGTCGTATACACGCCCGAGTACGGCATCAACCTCGATGTGCTCCGTCAGGACCTTAAGTACCTGAAGAAGCGCTACAGCCTTGACGTGAAGGGCAAGAACGAGGGCCGTATCCTCATCAAGTATGCGTTTTGTCTCACTGCTATGTAGAAACTCGCTGACCTTCTCTCTTCCAGGTCTGAGCAAGCCTCCAGCGTCTACACCGCGCGCATGCTCACCGACATGCTCAAGGAAGAAGGCGGCAGCCTCTTCGACTCGCGCATGGCCTCGCTGGGGCACACCCTCCAGGGCGGGATCCCCTCCCCGCTCGACCGCGCGCGCGCCGTGCGCCTCGCGCTCAAGTGCATGACCTTCATGGAGGAGCACCACGCGGCGCTGCTGCGCCAGCCGCACACGACGAAGAAGGCGCCGCCCGCGTCGGCCGCGACGATCACGATCCAGGGCTCGCAGGTGAAGTGGGTCTCGGTGCACGACATGGTCGCGCACGCGGACATGAAGAACCGCCGCGGCAAGAACGAGCCGTGGCGCGAGATCAAGACGTTGGTCGAGCAGCTCGTCGCGCGCCCGCAGATCCTGGGCGAGCGCACGGATAAGGAGCAGCTGCACGTCCCTGCGCTGTGAGGGATGTCCCTAGAGCTAGATGCGCGGAGCCGCCGCGGTGGCGAAAAGGGGCTTAAATGGTAATCAAAGACGCATGTACGATAACTCGGGAATGGTGGAACGAGCGATAGAAGACGCGTTGTATTCTTCACTCAACAGCTAGTTGTACATTAGCAGCAGTACTTTTATTTCGTCAGATATTCTTCGCTCGCTTTGTTGTTGTTCTAATACCTGCATAGACATTTAGAGGTGTTTCAAATAGAATACCGCACACATCGATCACACATCGTCGGGTCCAGCGGATGCGAATGCCAAGTGAAACAGTGCGATACGGTGGAGCGGGTACTCTGCTTCTAGACGAGGGCGTCATTTCGAAGGGCGGGATCAGCATCCGCCGAGCGGGGGTGGGGTAGGTATATGTAGACGGTCCCCGGTCGCTCCTTGGGCTCTCCAACACGGCTGCTGCTCATCTCACCATGCGAGTTACCTGATGAATCTCTCCGAGAACGTGAGCAAGTTCGAATCGCTGTACCTCGACCGCGCGTGGATAGAAACAGCGGAACACGTCGATATCCAGCTGAGCAACCCAGAGTATGTGCTCTAATCTTGTGCGGTGGCTGTGCTTGCTAAATGTTAGCGGCTGACGATGGCACAGGTCGAGTTGGTACAAGTCGGAGTCCGGGACGACATGGCGAAGCCTGGACCCGGTTGTACAGCGGTCGTACATTATGGTGGCGGTCAAGAAATGCGAGAGCTGCATGAAGGGAAAGAGGGCTGTGAGCTCTGCGGAACGGTATATGCTACTCACTCGTTATGTGTTTGAGCTGCTGGTACGCAGAGCTTTTGGTCACATGTTTGTTAGCACCACTGACAGAACTGGTAGTGGATCACGTCTGAAGAAACCAAAGGGCAGCCCAAGCCGTCCGCTACCTCAAAGTCGTTGTCCGCATTGCCTCTGGCGGATGCTATGGCAGCATTAGAAGTGCATGATACAGAAGGGTTGGGCACAGTGGCCCCTCGGTCGCCGGCGTGGTTCAGTCTGAAGAAGGTCGACGACGGTCATTGTGTGCGGGTCGAGCAGCGAGAAGAGAGGCAGCGACGGCGACCTCGTAGTCCATTAGCACTTTATGCCCCGATGACGGTCGAGCACGACGTCGAGTAAATACCCTCGAAATACCCTGAATATATAGCTCGGGAGACGCCGAGCGGAGTCTGAAGCATGGTTGAACGCGCGCTTCTGCACGAGGTTGACCACGCTCTGTTCCACGACTGTAAACACGCCTCGCGTCGACCACAGCTGCCCCCGCGTCGTCCTAGCCCTCGTCCTCGCCGTCCTCCATGATGCGCACCCCATCTATAAGGTCTAACGCCGAGACTGAGCCGCCCCGTGCTGCGCTGCCCATCCAGCAGCTCAATCCTTATATAAAAAACCGTACGTCTTTTCCACCTGCCGAAGCTCGCTCCTTACCCCGCCGCGGCCAGTCGACCCTACGAAGCTGCCTGCAGTCAAGTTCCAGGAGATCGTCCGCGATGGCCAGTCGACAGTGGTGAGTCTCGGTGTGCTCGTTCTCGCCGTGTCTTTGTCTCACTCGGCCACGAACGCAGGTTGCCCGTGTCAAGATCCCGACGGTACGCTGCCCCATCTCACCGTCGATTCACCTCTAAACATCCTCCAATAGCCCTCTGGACACGCTTTCATCCTTCGCAGACTAGATACTGGCGCGATCAGCATGACCACCATGTTCCGCGCCGCCTTCCCGACCGCGAGCGACGACCAGGAGCGGGCCGAGTCCGCCTGGGTCAAGCAGCGGTACGACAACACCGGCGCGAACAAGTCAGGCAAGGCCCGCTTCGCCGGCATCTGGGTCGCGCCCAACGTCGCCAAAGAGATCGCGCACTCGTACGCCCTCTCGCCGATCATCGAGCCCCTCGCCGACGCGGCACCCGACCCCAACGTCGCCTACCGCAAGTCGTCCCGCGCCGCACAGGGCGGCACGCCCACCTCCTCGCCAGCCGCCGCCGCCGCGACGCCCAGGGAGGCCAGGGACGTGCCCCCGCCCTCCAAACGCCGCCGCGACGCCTCGCCCGCGCCCTCGGCCCCGCCGACGCCCGCGCAGGCCACGCCGTCGCGCGCGCGCATCCCCGTTGCGACGTCCACGCCGGCCACGCGCCGTTCTGCCCGCCTCCGGAGCCCCGCCCCGCCGACGATCCCCGCGCTCACGCCCGCGACACCGCGCTCGCCCAAGGCGACGCGGTCGCGCGCCCCTGCGGCCGCGGAGCAGCCGACCCAGGTGCTGGTGATCGAGGACGACGTGACGGAGGTCAGCGCGCTCGCGGCGCCGAACATGGAGGAAGACATCGCGGAGCAGCGTGCGCTGGTCGAGAAGCTCAAGGCGGAGCGTGCGGCCAGGGAGATCGTGTCCGCGCCGACAGAGATCATCGTGGAGGAGACGTTGAAGACGGAGATCAGGGAGAACCATTCGGGCATCAAGCGTGTGCGGGAGGAGGACTCCGTGGAGCTGAAGTTGAACATCAAAGAGCCCGAGGCGGAGGAGCGCGCGATCGCGTCGAACTCGCGGGTGCGGCGCATACTCGACATGCCCCCAGAACGCAAGTCGTTCGCCTGGGGCGCGCTGTTCTTCGCTGCTGGGATGAGCGCAATGTGAGTGCAGTCTTTCCCAGCAAGCATTACTGCCTGTTCACTGATACCCGACAGCACATTCCTCCCAACACTCCCTTCCTTCCTATCCTGAGCACCACGGCCGGGGTCACATCGACAATACCATATCTCAAGTACGTTACGCATCTCTCCTGTCTTGTTCTGTGGCTCGTATTTGTTTGCATCCCGTTATCGCTTCCTCTACCCCTACACGCTGTTCTCCTGGACCTTGGTGGCGGACGCGCAACCCACGCGTCCCTATCAGTTTCCCAGCTAACCGCACAGCACGCCCGCTTCCCCCATTCCTCCTTCCAGATTGCTCTCATGCACGAGCCACTGCTTCGCGCGCTGTCGCCGCGCTGCCTTTGGTCTCCTTCCCCTTCCTACTCCATTCCATTCCAGCTACCGTACCATAACGATTTCACGCCTACCGTCTACCGTCTCTCCGCCGTACACACCGGTGTATCCCCTGCTCTCCGCTCTTACCATCGTATGTATTCTTACAGTAAATAGGGACAGAAGCAGTTCTGTTCGCGTTAGGTCGTATGCATGTTTGCATGTTTGTTTGTTTTTTGATCAGTGACCGTGTGCATAGTGAATAGTGAATAGGGGCCGAGATAGTATATACAACTTTACTCAGACACAGCGAGCGAGGCGACGGTGGTTGTGGGTGTTGGTGTTACAGGTGAGTGAACTTATGAATATCTGGACGACGGCAAGAACAAAATGTTTCTGAGGCAGAGGCATAATCGTACTGCAAGACCCTACTACCCTGTGGCGTGCACGAGCACAGGCCCGTCCACGCCAAGGTATCTGTCGACATTCATACGCACCTCCGACTCTGCGTCTGCAGGAAGCGGGGAAGGGCGCCTCGGCGGGGTCATCGCGAGGAACAGCGCGTTGGAGCCGCGCGTGAGGAGGTTGATGCGCGCGACGCGGCCGGGGAGCGTCGAGGGGTCGAGGAGCGCCGTCAGGCCCGCGACGTCCTCCTGGCCCGGGAGCGTCGCCAGTCTGTTCGAGCGGCAGTCAGTAAGAGTAAGAGTAAGAGACAGAGGCAGAGGATTATCTGGAGCACTGAGCAGGCGAGAGCGGACGCACATGTTCTCGAGCGCGGGCAGGAGCAGGAACGCGTCCCGGAAGGCGTCGTAGTCCGCGAGGTCGTCGAGCGTGCACCGCGCCGCCCCGGCCCCAGCGTCGTCCTCGCCGTCCAGCGCGCGCACGAACGCTGCAGCGTCCGGTCCCGGAATCGCAGCGGCGGCTTGGCGGAAGACGGCAGTCAGCCGCGCCTTGCCTGCTTCGGAGTCGTCTCCGCAGTCGTCGTCGTCTGAGAGCGAGAGCGAGGGACGCAGCCAGGCTGGCGTGCGTGCGCAGCACCAGAGCGGGCGGGTGTTGACGAATTGCCAGTCGGTGATACAGACCTGTCGAAGGAGATACCTTATGAGCTCCTTGAGCAAGATGCGCAAGAGATGACCTACGATTTTTGAGTGCTCATTTGGGTCGACGAGGATGTTCTTCAGGCCAATATCGTGCATGTCCAGTGAGAAACACGCCCGTTGCTCGTCAACATCACTCAGCGCAATTCCTTCGTCTGCATCCTCAGCGAGCCCCTCACAGCGGTCGACAAGCACCTCCAGCAGTTCGGCGCACCGCTCGACTAGCCGTCGATTCGCCTCGAGGCTCTGTCTGTACGACGGGAGCGCCGCGCCCTCCGAATCGACGTCGAGCGTGCGCGCACACGCGAGCTCCCGCTGTGCACACGCGCGGTAGTACGCACGGGCACTCGGGAAGGGCCCGCGGTCTAGCGCGAGCGGGGCGCGTCCGTCTGCGAGGAAGGGGCGGCGCACGAGGGGGCATACGGTGTATGAGGCAGGCCTGTCTACGGACGGTGAGCCAGGGCTTGGGTCAGGGCCAGCGTCGAGGCTGGGGGATAGGCTCAGGCTGCCGATAGATGCGAAACGGTGTCCGGAGAGCTCGACCATGAACCACGCGAGCTGCGAGACGAAAGCGTCCTGCTCGCGTGCGTGCATCGTGCTGAACACAGTGTCCGCAGGGATCCCGGCGGGCTAACGGGCACACACCGATGAATGAGCGGTGGACACACAAACACGATACGCCGGAGCTTCACCTTCGCGAAGATCATGTACGAGATGCGGGGGCTCTTGTCCCCGTCGATCGGTCCGCAATGAAGGACGTCTGGGACGGGAATGGTCGTGTTTTGCGTAACGTATCTCAGTGTGGCTACCTAGCACAGTGTGAGCCATCTCTCATATGCATCCAGATACCAACGATCGTTCCATACCTCCGTTTCGACGACGGACGCAAGGCTGGGTGAATTCGACAGACGCAACGTAACGGTTCTCCCGTCCTCCAGGACGATATCGTGGGTCTATACGTCGCGAGATCCCTGAGATGCATCCCGCAGAGCTGCAAAATCACCTACGGTACAAAACGCATCTTCCACGCAGATCAGCTTTGCTCCACGATCGAGACACACACAACACTAGCACGTCTACATACCTCTGCCAACAACCTGCGAGCTCTGCACTTCCGCCGCGAGTGTTCTGCGGACGAGATCCAGCGGGTCGACGGGGACAGATACGGCGGGCGGCACTAGGAGAGACATCTTCGTCGTGCTCAGATCTCACAGTGCCAGGTGTGCTGGAGCAGAAGGGGTGCTGGCAGGCAGATATAGATGCTTGGAGCGGACGGCCTGCACGTGTGTTTCATTTAGGAGCCTCATCGTCCGTGGGCCGTGGCGGAAGCTTTAGTGCGGGCTGCAACAAGCGCAGACGGGGATGTGCATTGGGCACGCGGTGCGGAGGTTGTGGAGATGAAGTCCGAGAGATGTGTGCGTTTGGGTGTGAGACTCAGAGGAGGGACGATGGAGATGGGGGCAAGCTGCCCGAGGTCGCTGCCGGCGACGCAGGTTGTCCGCTACCACCATGGCCGATGTCCAGGAGTCGCAGTGGCATACGATGTGAGGGCTCCTTAGTAGCTAGAGATACCTTGGAAATATCTGACCGAAGTTGTTAGAACTGTCCGGGTGCCGTTTGCCTCCGCAAAGCATGCCTCCATCGCCAAACAAGTGATTGAGGTCGATAAAGAGCTGCAGCCACAAGTCGTAAAACGGGTCCTTGAAGTGGAAGACGATGTTCTGGTTGCGTGAGTATTATTTTCGATGAGATGTCGTACGTATGTTATTGAAAGATATTGACATGGTGGTCGTCTGTCAGGACATTCAAGACCCTGACCGTCCGGCTAGCTCGCCTGGTCGTGAACGCGTACCTCGAGAACGTGGATCTCGTAGTACGGACTATCGGCGAATTTGGTCTAGATGCAGAACGCGGCTCAAAACCACAGCATCAGCAGTAACGATTGACAATCGTATACGACAAGAAAAGGCTAATGCTAGAGACGATCGATGTATTCTTTACTTGCTACAGGTTGAATCAAGTTCGTTGCGAATATATGTCGACAGCAAATATCAAAGAGAGTAGTACAGTTTTCACGTGCGCTTTTTATGTCTGTCTGTACATCGGGTCCTTCAGGCCTTTGTCTCAGCCTCCTCCTTGGCCTTCGCCTTCTTCGCCTTCTTCTTGTCCTCGCGGAGGGGCTTGCTGACGAGTTCCTTGAGCTCAGCGTCCTCCAGTTCCTTCTCCGTCTTGACCAGCTCGGGCTTGTACCACACTGGCGGGTGCGTGATGAGTGCGGGGCCAGCGGGGAGGAGAGCGATAGTGAAGTGGAATGCAGCGACGAAGGTGTTTGCTGGCGTGTAGCTATGTAGCGCATATTTAATACCGCGAGCACATCAATCACGACAGAGATGCACGTACATGACGTCGTAAGGCTTGACCAGCGCATGCTGGACTGCCTCCTGGAGACCCAACCGTGCCTTCTTCTCGTCATCGAGCGAACGGATGTTGAAGGGGAACGCTCCGGCCTTCTTCTGCATCTCCGAGAAGATCATTCTTGACGTCTTCATCTTCAGCTGGTAGGTCACTGTCGAGTCTTTTTGGTAGATAGTAGTGCGAGAGTCCTCAGCCCGGGCCTAGGTCGTTGTGAGAATTGGTCGAGTGAAGAAAGGCGGGACAATACATACTTTGCCATCTTCACCGGAGGATACGAGAATGTCGACACCCCAGACCTCTCCCTCGAGGAATGTTACAGTGTCAAACTCCTTCTTCTGGCTCTCGGACTGGTGAACAAATAGGTTAGCACAAAATAGTGCGGCCTCTTACTATGGCTGACTTACAGGGTTGAGAATAATACGCTTCTTGCCATCAATGACATTCTGCGTCTGCTGGCACGAGAGCATACCTGCCCAAAGTCGTGAGCAGAGCCTCCTCTTAGTACCTTTCGCATACCTTCTACAGGCTTGCATCCCCAAGCGTCAGCGATCTTGCCCACGGTCTCCGTGACAGTCCAGTTCTTGTTTCCGACCTTCACCAAACGCATAGCAGCCTCCGCCGCGGTCCACGCCGCCTTCAGGACATCAGCCTTCCTGCCAGTAACGGGCTCGGACGCAGAGGCGCCAACAACGAGAGTCTCGGCGCTGACTGCCGCGAAGCCATCGATATGGGCCCCGACATGCACTTTCACGACATCGCCCTTGGCGATCGTCTGCGACGAGAGGGGATCCGACGCGAGGGGCGAGAAGTGCGCGACGCAGTTGTTGACGGAGACTGACGTGGGGAACGCGAGGCCTGTGGGGGACGCGGGCCGTGCAGCGCATTAATGCAAATTTTCGAGGTTTGCGAGGCGGATGGGAAAGGGGAGAAAATGCCGCGTGATAAGTAGGAGAATAGTCTGCTCAATGGATCGGCGCACCCTTGGGGACCTTCGCGCCTTTAAAGACTCTGTTGTAGACGGCACCGGTGCCTTGCTCGATGAGCTTGTCGCCCTCAATGCAGATGTCGAGGATCTTGGCGCCCTCGACGCAAAGCTCGATGAGCTTCTTCATCGTCGCATTGACAATATCAGCCGCGGTCTACAATCATTCGGAAGCAAACGATTTGTGCGCATAGGCGACATTAACGTAAATCGGTCAATTCGCGTGCAACGCCAATATGAAGCAATGAAGGACCTTGTATTTGGTGAAATCGGCCTCCGCGGTCGAGCGAGGCGTCTCCTTGACCTC
Organism: Pleurotus ostreatoroseus; assembly: GCA_005298045.1. Lineage (NCBI taxonomy): Eukaryota > Fungi > Basidiomycota > Agaricomycetes > Agaricales > Pleurotaceae > Pleurotus > Pleurotus ostreatoroseus. The sequence continues at coordinate 147,940 of SWBT01000244.1, read as the reverse complement.
CTTTGTCTCCTCTGGCTTGGTAGCGTCGGCCATAGTTGCGTCGATGAGCGTGTGTAAAGAGCAGTGAGCGAGCCCGAGGAAAGCAAGAGAAGGAGTCGAGAGACGAGGATTTTGAGTTTGGGCCTGTCGCGTGCGCGCGCACGTCCTGCTGATCCACCCGATCAGGCAACTATCAAGTTCTGCGCGTGCGAGGGCCTCCCGCCGGTAGCATATCGTTTAATAAAGCGTTCAAATAACCGAAAGCAACGATAGCAAACGACAGTACATAGTGCTACATAGTCCGGGGCTCCGCACAGCAGATGTCAGATCATACAGCGTGAAAACAGCGCGTAGAGATGTTCGTTCACTCGCTCGGAGTGGTAAATGGTTTTCGAGCAATAAAGCCCCTCAGTGAGCGGCATAGTTCCTCCTCGGGAGTACTCGTTGAAGTATCGTCCGCCTCAGTGTCACTGTCTTTCTTGTCCCATTTGAACTTGCGCGCATGCCATGCTTTCCACTCGGGATCATCCCCAGGGAAGATGGGTGTCCACGATGCAAAGCGAGGTATATTACGCCGTGCACCCATGCGATTTCGCATATCACTGCGCGCCACATCGTGATCAGATGAAAACTACACGATATGTTGCACACTCACTTTTCCCAGTCCGACCACGCGACGAGGAACTCAGAGCGAGTGATATTCAGAGACTGGTGGGTCACGAAGTCGCAAGGAAACCTGCTGTATTCCTCCCATACAGCCTCTTTGCATCCTTGCAGAAGATTGACGGTCTTTGCTAGATGCATGGACGCCCATGAGGATGTTGTCACCGATCTTGAACGGGCCCTATAGTTTGTGGCAGAGTCAGCAGCAAGCAGTTCAGTAGGGGTGGGAGGAGGGTCTCGAGAGGCAGACTGATCCAGTACACTGGCAATGCTTTGTAGAGTATTTGACCGCTGCCGTGATGGAAAGAGAGCAGGCGACGCGGAGGGAGACTTGTCGTCGTCGGGCACGTAGACAGAATTCGGCGGTAGAGAAACGTTGACCCCTGTCCTTATCTGTACGTCCACAAACTCTGCCGACAGGTAAAAGGGAAGCACAGCGAGGAGTCCTGATGTCAGGAAGCGTCTATCGAGCATGTTGTTCCACGCTCTCTTCAGTTTCGAGTGATCTCTCGGATCTAGCACGACATCGAACTCCAGCTTCTCCAACCTTTCGTTAGCATCCAGTAATGCCTCCATTGAAGGTGGGGTAGAGCTGTTCGATGTTATAGACGAGCCGCTGGACTCCTTTTCGAGAGGCCGAGCCTTCCGCTGGGGCGACTTGGCAGTATGCGATGTGGGTGATCTGTTCCCTGGGAAAGGTAGCGATGAATGAGACGCCTTGGGCGACTTCGCCGTCGGAGAAGACGAAAACGAAGTCTCGCTTGTGGGCTCGTTGACTACGACCGCCCGTATTTCCCTCGGTCGGAAGGTGCCTCCACACGGGAAGAGCAGATCTTCCTCCATGATCTACGGAGATGACGTTAGCGACGTCAGTGGCAGTTCGACAGAAAACATCGTCTACCAACCTCCAGTACAGCTCCCGGTTTCATGATCCTCGACACTTCCTGCAAAATACAAGGTCTCAGAGTCGGGCCACATGTACACTAGACCCCGAACGCCTACCTGAAAAAGGTCTTGCCACTAACACGAGTTCAGCATTACATCAATCCTTCTGATGAGCGACTGTGAACTTTACCTCATCCTCTGGCACGCCCAGCCCGATGCCAGATATCCGGACGAAGTCGAAGGTGTCTGAGTCGAAGGGCAGACGCTCTAATCTGCCAGAGCAATCGGGCGACGTCAAACGTGTAAACACGATCGCGGAGAGGGGGACATACAGGTTACCGTGCACCCATCGTATGCGGAGGGCGGCATCGGGCACGGCCAGAGAAGCACGACTCAGGTCGGGTTGAGTGCGCTGGAGGTCGAAACCTACAAAACTGGTGGACTGCGGGATGATGAGCGTGCGCACGTGAGCGGCGGGAGAGGCACTTACCGTCCACTGCTGAGCCGCCTCGAGCACCCACAGACCCGTTCCGCAGCCCAAGTCGAGGACTTTTGCAGGTGGCGTGTTGAAGGAGTGCATCGACGGATGCCCGAACACCTTCTTACAGAACATGTAGTTCCAATCGTCGCTACTTGGCATGTCACGATTCGTCCGATGCAGCGGTCCGCAGTGGAGAACGTACTCACTATGTCGCCTGCGAACCGTCCGTACGCAGAGGATACGGAACCTCTCCAGGAGGCCTCTTACGCCTCCTGGACTGCATGAGCCGGCTCTGGACATCGACACTCTGGCCTGGTGTCTGAATAGCCATGGAATCCGGGGTCGCGGGGAGCTCGAGGGCAGGAGAACTCGAGTGGTGGTGCGTCCTAGTGTAAGTTTCGGTGAGCAACCATCGGAACAGATTTCCACGCTAAATAGCGGATCTGTGGGCTTTGTTCTCCAGATTGCATGTCATGCCCAATTTCTAGACGAATCAGAGGGAATAACATCCCTGTAACAATCAAACATCCAAAGACGGTGTGTCGCGCGTTTGTTGGTCAGGCTTATTACGTTTTGTTAAGTGCCTTATCGTACGATAGTAACGGGCTTATCGCGGAAAACCTCCTCGGTAATCGCCTCCGCACCTCCACCGCTTCACTCAACATCAGCATGCGAGCCATAGGAATCGCTGCTCGCCGCGTCGGCGGCCTACGTGCAGCCAACCTCAGGCTGGCTGGGACCAATATTCGCACATACGCAACACCAGTGCCCTCCAAGGGCGACGAGAAGGACCCGCAGCTTGCGGAATTCGACTATCCTGAGTTGCCAACTTCGTCGAGGGGATGGCGCAACGCCCGTGGCTGGCAGGACCCTCAGATGCGCCGTAACTTCGAGGAGCCTGTATGTGTTTTATTATCGTATGTTATTACTACCTAACTCAACTACTTGTCTAGTTGCATCACGAGGAAGAGATGTACTCGATGTGGGGTCCGGATGTCCCCGTCGTTCCTCCAGACCAAGCCCTCCGCCAGTTCGTCTGCGTCGCCCTCGGATTCATTTCCTTTGGATTCTTTTGCAAGGCCATTGCGCCCGATAGGCCTGCCGTTCCGCGCGAGTACCCCTTCTCCGGACTCGATAAGGAACTCGGTGGTATGAAGGTGCGCAGAACTCAGTCCTTCGTAACAGGATAACAGTCTGACTCGGAATATAACAGGCACGAGCCGAGGGTTTGGATGACGAGGAGTAGAATGTATCTTGTTATGCGCACACGGAATGGAACAACTCATGAGACCAGACTCGTTTCCCTCTGCGTGCTTATTAAAGGTAATATACTACGCGTCCGTCATTACATGAAGCACAATCAGTCTTCACTCTCCTTCAGCGCCGTCGGATTGTTGAGCCTCGGTATTACGCACAACAGGTCTTGGTTTCGGTCTATGGCGCAGGTTTACGGGAGGCGATGTTGGAGATCCCATTTCACGACCCTTACTGAGAGGTTCTTCGCCACTACTTGACGGTGTGTCAAGTTCCTCAGGCTCGTCCTTCTTCGCCTTAGCCCTACCCCGAGCTGCCCGTCCTCTACCCCTGCCCCTGCCACGCCCCCTTCCGGCGGCACGAGTAGTCCCGCTACCCTTATTGGTCCTCTTGCGTTTAGTTGGTCTCGCGGTTTCCTCGTCCTCGTATTCGTCATCCGAGTTGTTCGCCGACGGAGACGCCGAGGATGAAGACGCAGCTTGCTGTCTACGGAAGTCCGCAACAACTTGCTGTAGACGCTTGCTGGCGTATGCTTGCCGCTTGCGAGGAGCACCTGTGCCCGTGGGTGCATCGAAGAAGGAAGTAAGATTCCCTTGTCGATTCGCACTTCCCATCTAGAAAGCCCGATCAGCCCGTCAAACCCCCTTAGACGATAAAGCAGATGAGGAACCTGGTTTCTCTTGCCCATCTTTCGAATAATCGGCAGGAGCAGATCGTCAACCTTCTCCTGCTTCCATCCCAACTCTGAGTTGAAGAAGCTACATCATGTTATTGAATCAGAGCAGACCCCAGACAAAAATATCAGAAATTACCCTCGAAGCGCATCCAAGTCTGGCAACCCCCATTTAAATGGTTCCTCTGAACTATCTACAGTGGGATGATAGTAGGCATCGCGCTTGTACGTACACGTCAGATGCCGCCCCGATGTAAAATAACAAATGGACATACCACAGCAGGATTCGGCCAGTCCTCTGTAAGGAAGAGGTCCTTGAACCTCTTCTTCTGTTGAAACCATTCAGTCCCACGGCGTAACTAAGACTTTGGGGTGCACTCACAAAGCGCTTTCGGAATTTGCTCTTCGTGTCTTCTGCGGTATCTCTACCGCTCTGCACCTTCCTCCACCATTCACGGAATTTATGCAGCCCGTCCGAGCCAGAGAACTCTGTGAGCAGCTCCATAGCGACGACCGGGCCCACACCTGGGAGCCCCTCGGTGTAGTCGCTACCCAGCAGATAGGCAAGGCGGACGAGCTTCTCACGGTCAAGTCCGAGTTCCCTCTCCAAATCTGACAAGAGGAAGCACTCGACCGTCTTCGACTGGTTGAACATGTTGCGGAGGATTCGCCCGCCGCCGAACAAGAAGACATCAGAATCGTCTGTGATGATGCCGTCGACGAGGCCAAGGGTCAAGAGCTCTGCACACTGCGCCTCGGCTTCCATGGGTGCAGTGATATACGGAATACCAAATAGGCGGAGCATCATCTACAGCGACTGTCAAGGAGGCGTGTCCAATCGATAGCAGGGTACTCACCATAATTTGAGATATCATCTGTTGTGTAATATCCTCGGAGTCTCTCATCGCCGCCTTCTTCTGCTGGTTCAACGCCCGGATTTCGTCGTCGATCTCACGGCGAACTTCGTCCAAATTCTTACCCTTGACCTGGGAGACAAAACGTGCGAACTCCCCTTCCTCGGCATGGGGGTCCATCTCGTGGGCAGCGTCCCAGTCTTCATGAACATCCGTAGGTGGTTTGGGCGTGTCTTCTCCCGCCGCTGGAGACGGAGGGCGCGTCCAATTATCATCGGATTCGGACTCTGACGACACAGCGTACTTATCCAACACGTTCACTTCCTGAATTGGAGCTGGTAAGCTGCCAACTTCTCCCTCAGGGCTTCGTGCTATGCGAGGGGTTGTAGTAGCAAGATGCGCGCTGATGGATGTCGAAATGCGCTTGTTGGGAGTGTATGGAGCGTGAGGAAGCGACGTAAGTTCCAATTGCACGGGTTTCGATGCATTTACAGAAGCGACGACAGGCTCCATGTCTTCATCTGAATCACTGACCAGCTGATTTTGAGATTCCACGCTCAGGGTTTGGGGCACGACCCCCGACGGCGGCGGTAGTATATTGGGGGCTGGAGGTAGCGATACCTCTTCAAGGTCATCCTCTGAATCCGAAGATACTGCCTGTGCGCTTGCTTCTTCGGGGGCTAGCGGGACAGATGCCATCTCTCCTAGCAACAACACGGGTCGCCCAAAATCATCCTCGGATGGCGATGATCGTTCGATGGGTAAAGGTACAGTAGCATGTGTTGGCGAGTGTTTTGGGCCGGCATTCGCTATTGAAAGCGCTGTCTCTAGTCTCGTCGGCGATGCATAAAGATCGTCGTCGGAGTCAGATCGCAGGGCGGCCGATTCCATTGCAGAGCCTCGTTGAGGAGTAGCTGGTGGGACACCATCTAATGTAACCTTGGATGATGAAGCTCCTGCGTTGGAACCGAAGACTTCGTTGCGAGAGCGGTCCGCCTCAGCTTTGGAAGCTACCATAGCCCGACGTAAATCGTTCTCTTCTTCGTATTCCAAAGATTCCTGGATAGCAATGGTCATTTCCACATCGAGTTCGTCGCCAGAAACTGCCTCCGCGTCGCCCTCTTCAGGGGCGAATAGCGGCTTGACGTTCTTGCGTCTCACAGGCTTAGAAGAAAGCGGCGCAAGCTTCTTCGGTGAGTACCTATTCGCCAATGCTGTGAGGGCTTGAGTCCGTCGGTGTGTTCTCAAATCGGCGTCGACGGTCTGAGGGGCAGCGGCACTGGTAGTGGGAGTGGGTGAGCAACTCCGGTTTATGGTCAGTGCTAACGGTAACGTACATTTCTACCTCTTCCATGTCGCTGTCATCGTCTTCCGATGCTGACACCGGGTTAGGCTCTTGATCAATCTCAATCGGCTTTGAACGAGTGCCCTCATCGCGGACACCCAGTATCCAACCGCCTTCTGCACCTTCGTTCTTAATCAGCAAGTACTGCTTATTGCGTTCGCTTGCAATACGAATAGGGATCTCAAGATGCGCCTTTCCTATGTTGTCAGTGGTGACGAGAAGCTGTTGCGTTAACGAGTTGCGCTGCTTCAAATTCTTTATTTGCTCTTTGGAGAAGTCTAAGGGAGTCTTCGCGTTCTTCAACATGTTCTGCAGACGCTTGTACGACGTTTGTCGAGATTTCAAACGTAAATCGCCGATGATTTCGTATTGAACCTCAGTGGGCAGCTCTCGGAACGCAGGAGAAGTGACGTCGAAATCTTCAGGGCGCATCTCATCGATGAACGCGCGAAGCTCGTCTTCCGTAGCAAGGCGGGGGTCCGGGGCGTTACCTTGTGTTACCTGGGACACAATATCGTCCATATTCATGTCGGGAAGCTTGTAAGGATCGTGATCATGCCAACGAGATTTCTTCGCTGAGGGTGGTGACTCTTGAGGCTCTTTCGTGGACTTCTTCGCAGGTGTCTGCGGCGCATCACCTTCCACATCTTCGAGATAAACGGTGTTTTCATCGATGACAACTGGTCCACCGAGACGTTTCGAGTGACTAGCCCTAGCACGGTGGCAGCAGGAGGTCAGTGAGTTTGTAACAACCTTTGGTGTGATTCGCACCCGTGTGAATGAGCATGATTTAATGCCTCACGTCTCATATGGGCGGCAAGAAGGCGTTCTGCAACTTTAGCGTGGCTCGCAGCGGCGCCGCTCTTCTTGTTCTTGCGCTCGGCCTATTGACTCGAGGATCAGGGTTGTCCGTTTGTTAGAAATTTTATACCCACGATTGTATTCTTCTTTAAGGCTGGTGCTCCTCCATCAAATACGAAGACCGGCTTGATACCATAGAACAGTAGCTTGGAGATTCGGCGCAGGAAGCCTAGGACATGAGCGTTCACGAGACCACGGCCCTCTTTATCACGCATTGTGGCTTGAAATTGATATATCCATATACTGGAATCGATGGCCATAGCTTTCCCCTCCATCGTCTCCAACCTGATTTATCGTGAGTATGAACAACGAGTTACTCGGCAAAGGACTCACAGCACAGGCCTCCCAACAGGATCCAAGAGATTCCATAACGACTTGACACCCATGACTTGTGAAGACTATGTGAACCTGGAACCTGTGTGATAGGAGCATCTTTCACTGCATGGAGGACAGAACTAAGCACCGTAGGTCGCGTCAAGCGCCTGCCCCTGCTAATTGACGCGTAGACGCGCCTGCGGCACCGTTGAGTCACGCACGAGACCTCAGACACCGTCCTCACCATGATGATGTACATTATATGCTACTAGGGCCATTCTTATGTTTTTGTACCTCACTTCACCATATATGCGCTTGAATCTGTTATATCCGAGCCTCATGACGAGCGGGACTTTCAGCCCCGGACGCCCTTAAGCCCGGGTAGCCAGTTGGGTCAGCGCAATACGCCCTGTCCTGCTTTAAAAATTGATGGGGACCCCGCACACTCGCGAGTTCTGTGCCCAGTGCGATCACAAAGTCATGCAATGCCGGCTAACCATCCAGCTTCATATTTAGATCAGCCTAGAAATTCGCATCAGTGTGTGAATGGTCGGTGAACAAAGTCTTGGTTGATAAACGATTCTTTCGGTACTGCGTAGTTGACTGCACCGTGGTCCTTGCGAAGGGTGCACTTACTTTCGAAGGTAAGTTAGGGACTTAGGGAAGACGGAAATCAATGTCTAAGCGTTATGGTTACCCTTGCTACAAACAATATGATTACGGCGATCTTCAAGGGAGACATGCTATGTAATACGATAATACGAAATGAGCGCGAACAGCATGGTGTATTGTTTAAACAAGCACGAAGGGATTAGCAACGAAGACAAAGAAGCAATATAGAGATGCAAACGGTCTTAATGAGTGTCTTTCCGCGGCAAAGCCAAAAAAGAGTAGTCCGAGTATACCACCAAGTCCGTGAGACGATGAGTGAGCGTCGTGGATCACCGTACGTCGTCCCTCTTAGACTGATCGTCTGCAGGATCTTGAGAACGAGGTCCCGCGGGTGAGCCTTGCCCGTTGGCGGAACTGTTTTGGGAAGAGTAGGGTTGCTGAGGGTTGCCACCCTCGTTACTGGGAGGGAACCGTACGTCGAAACCTGAGCCGCCAGTCATCTGCATACCGAGTCCCATGCCGCCGGGGTTCATGCCCTGACCCATGTTCATGTTCATCCCCGCCATGTTAGGGTTCATACCCGTCATGTTCGGATTCATACCCATCATGTTCGGATTCATGCCGGTCATGTTTGGGTTCATGCCAGTCATGTTCGGGGTGAGACCAGTCATGTTCGGGTTCAAGCCAGTCATCATGGGCATCATCATCGACATACGAGGATCGTATCCGCCCATCATACCGCCACCAGTCATCATAGGGTTGAGCGGAGCGGCAGGTTGTCCGCCCTCTGCACCACCCATCTGGGAGCCAGCTGTAGAGAAGGCCACCATGGCTTGCTGATAGGCCTGAGCCGCCTGTTGAGCTGCGAACATTTGCTGGGGGTTCATCATCCCAGGGTAGCCCCAACCAGTCATCATCGGGTTCATGCCCATCATCATCGGGTTCATCATGGGGTTGTAACCGGTGAACTGGGGAGCCATGCCCATGCCGCCGTACATAGAGCCACCTTGCTGCATCTGCTCGAGCTGCATCTTCTGGAAATCGTCGAGCTTCCGCTGCCGCTCCTCTGCCATACGCTTCTCACGTTCACGTTCTGTCAAGGCGGCACCCAAGCCGCCCTCACGTTTACGTTCACGTTCGTGGGCACTGACGGCACCAAGAAGACCTGTTTGAGGCGGGGGAGGTTTGTTGGGAACATTGATAAGCGACGCGCCAGTTTCCCGAGCAAGTTCCTCTTGCCGCTTGGCAGAGCGATCCTGCTTGTCTTGTATACCAGCGTACAGAAGTCCATGAGGAGCGAAAGCCTTCGTCATGGTTTGCGACGGTGGTTCGAGTTGGACGAAGGTGTCGCGAACTGGTTCAGCATTGTCTCGTTCCAGAGCCTGGCTCCAGACATTTTGACGCGCAGCACCGGGATTGAGCATCTCCGGTTGACGTGGCATCCCGGGGGATGGTTGTCGGCGAGGGGCATCAGGATACATGGAACGACGACCAGCTTCCGTGTATTGATCGGGCGCCAGCCGACGGGGCGCACCCGACTCGTCAGAGCCGTCTACAGAAAATTTTGGGTCAGTATCAGTAACATTGGTTTGGATACACGAAATGCATACCTGGTGGCGTAAGACCAGATTGTGGCGGGACTTGGGGCAAGTCACGACGCTGCCGTCCTTGTGGGTATCCACCATTCTCAGCAGGTCTCCCAGGAGACAACCCACGTACAGAGGGAGGACCAGAAGGACCTAGCGACCTTTGATCCATAGGTCGACCACCGCGCTGTGGAGGCTCCACGTCCGAGTCTGCATCGTCGTCGTCGTCTTCGTCTTCCTCCTCCTCTTCCTCTTCGTCACTGCTTTCTCCCCACGCGCCCGGATCACGCAGCTTGTGTGGTTTCCCGGATTTCCCAGGCTTGTTCATGGCAGCTTGCGAGGCTGCCTGCTGTGCCTGAGCCTGCGCTTTGCGCTGACTTGCGCTTTTCGAAGGCGCGAACGAGGATCGGATGCCGCTTTCTTGCGAAGCTGTCGGTGACGTAGCACGGGGTTCGACGACTTGAGGAATGGGAGGAGGTGGTGGAATGGAAGACTTCTGCGGAGGAACAGGAGGCTGCGACTCTTCGATCTCCAGGTAAGACAATGCCGCCAGCGCATCGACCGCGTCGGCGTGCTCTTCGTAGTCTTGATGTGCGGCGGCGGCGGCCATGCGAGGCGGAAGCTGGCGCTGGCCTTGTGGAATGTCGTCGGAGTGGTCGCTCATGTTATCCTCGCTGTCCTCGTCGACGTCGGACGGTGGTTGGTGGATGGACGGTGGTCGTTGCTTGAGCGAGTCGCGTTGCGCGACTGTTTTACTTACCGGAGCAGCACGTGCGCCAGAAGGCTTACGTACTGCATTACCTGCCATTCTGGGCGCAAAGGCGGAATTCGCCTTTTCTGGACTTGGCGCGGCGGGCACAGGTTTGTTCGAGCCTTTACCCAAGACAACTGGTGTACCGCCTCGCGGAGGACCGTAGGAGGAGGGAGTCGTTAATGGAGGGCTTGCGTTGGAAGAGGTCGTGTTCGTACGTAGAGGGGAAGTCGCTGTGAAACCCGGATTCGTAGGGCTGTACGACGAACCACTCTCACTCTCGGTTTCGTCCTCTCCATCCTCGCCATCGTCCGGTGGAGGAGGAGGCCGACGAGGACCAGTCGGCTGGTTTTGCTCGATGTGTCGCATATAATACAGTGCGCCTGCTTCACGTAGAATGTCTTGATCATGAGTAGAATCTGCGCGAGACGGAGATTTGTGCTGAGACGTAGATGGGGAATGGGCATGACGCGGAGATTGTTGAGAAGTAGATGGAGATTGGGCAAGACGCGGTGACTGAGCGGGAGGGTTGGCCGAAGGATGTTGGCTGAAGGACCGAACGGAGGGAGACGCTGATGGTAAGGGAGACTGGGGGTGGATCGAAGCTGGCGCAGGAGCCGGTGAATGCACAGTTGGACGTTTGGGGGATGGAATGTCGCCAGGGTGAGGGCTGGAGAAAGACGCTATTGACTGACGGGGAGAGGGTGCAGCGTCGCGGAACATGGACTGTCGTTCGGGACGCTCTGGGGAGTTGATAGAATGAGGAGATGTGAGGACGGAGAAGCGCGGCGACGACGGCGTAGGCGGATCGGATAACTCAACTCCGCGTCTGGGAGGAGGAGGAGCAGGCTCTTCGTCCTCACTGGGAGGTGGGGGAAGCGACGCATCCCTGTTCATGTACGTCGCGACAAAGCGCGGCGCCGGAGAAGCCTGTTGCGACGGCGGACGGAAAGGCGAATCACGACCGCTGCTCACGGACATAGATTTCGTTGCACCTGGGTAGGGCTGACCCTGATGGAGAGACGATGAAGTGCCCTGTCTGTTCATGGGCGGCGGTTGCTGCGATCCCAGATGTGGAGAGTTCCGGCCAGTGTCAGTGGGCATAATCCTAGTACCGCCTGCTGTAGTCTGGTGTTGCAAAGCAGGAGACCCGTGGCGCTGTTCAGACTGCGATGTAGGACCTGCTCCACTGAGTCCAAGCTCGCGGCTAATGTCTATGAACATCGGCTTCGAGCTGTCGCTACCAGAAGATGGGTGCTGTGGGCTATGCGAAGATGTCTGGCCTGGCAAATTCTCTTGCTTAGACTCTGGGCGTGAGGCCGATAGGAAACCCCACGAGTCGTCGCTGAGACGACGGCGCCCATCACTCTCAGCGGGTCCCGAGAGAGCGGGGCTCTGTAATGGACTCGAGGACAGGTTACCCCCAAGGAAAGTGTTGTTTTCGGTCTGCTCGGTCTGCTCGCCAGTGACCGCAGCTAAAGGCTGATTCTGCTGGGAGGAACTCGCCGCAGCCTGGCCGCCAGACAGCGAGCGGCTGTTCTGAGGATCACTAGCTTCGGTGATAGGCGTCAACGTGCGTCCTGGCGCAGGTGCTGGAGACGGGGCAGGGATCGCAGGCAGGTCGTAGTCATTACGCGACCGTTCAAATTGCAGAGGTGGAAGTTGCATCGGTTTCTCGGCAGCAGAAGCGTTCGATGAGAACTGCGCCGTCGAACCACCGCTGTTCAAAGTCATGTCAGGAAGTGGCGGCAAGATTGGTGGTCTATCTCCGACGCTGGTAGGAGACTGAGATTGAGCAGGACTACCTCGCATGCGATCCCAGAGAATATGTTGCATCTGCGCGCGGTTGGCCGAAGTCCGATCATCCCTCGGATCCAGATTCTCAGCAAGCTCGCGATCCAAGAACAGTTGCTGTCAGATCATTAGTATGACAGTCAACGCTAATGTCTGTTTCACGTACATCCTTGTTTTCTCCGACAGGATAGGCAAACATCATACCACGAGGATCGCGAGGATCCCAGTTGTACATGCGAGGCCTTCCGTAAAGGGCAAATGCGTCATGTATACCTGAGCCGACATTCAGTAAATCTCAGATCTAGATATATCGTTAGTGCATACCTATGAGGATCTTCCTCATCTCATTAGCTGGTTGACGATTTCCATCTGGTTCAGGGATAAGCAATACCCATCCCTCGGCGTTCCGCAAGGATCCTGCGGCCTCCTCATCACCGAGCGAGCCCTCCACTTTGAGCAGAGACGATTGATCAATCAGGTCGGGACGCTCTGGATAGACAGCAAAGGCTTGGGTAACATCTCGGACGGTAAGTAATGCCCGCTTCATGTCCTTTTGCTTGTTAGATATGAAGAATTGGATAGTGGGCCGCGCTGTCGCAGGTCCACGAGGTGGGCTGTGGTCGCGATTGAATAACGCGGAAAGGCGGTTTTTCTTCGTCGCATGGATGGGCTTCTCCATCGAAGACACTGAGCCGTTATCGTGTGAGTGTCCACCTAGGCCAGCTGACACGACCATCCATAGGGTCTTCCAATCGGTCCGCCCAGCAATGCGTGCCCTCACTCGGCACTCGAAGCGGCCGTTCGACAGGGGCGTGGGTGCCCTCGCCGCTTCAGACGATGATCGTAAGCTACATGCGTAGAAGACTCATTACACATGCTTACCATCTTCGATCCGAGTCCTAAGTAGATGGGCGGTATAGATCTCCTCAAGCCGTGCTTTCTCATAAGCGGCTAGTCGCAAAGCCGCGGTCCACGACAGTAGCGATTGAGTCGAGGGGCACGCAAATAGCTTGAGGTTGACACCCGCTGTAATGAGGGTCAGTACATTGGTGAACTTCTTGGCGGGTCTGTCTTCGGTAGCTGGGACTGTTACCGATCCTAGGACTGCGATGAACTTAACAGCCGCCAGTCGTGGTTAGTTCAAGAATAGTGCCATGATGTATAGCGCGACTTACAGCATCCTGGATGTTAATATACTTGGGAGGGACCTGCCTACCCTGCTTGCTTGCTTCTTCGATGTCCTTCATATTCCACAAGCTAAGCGTAGTCCCTCCCAACTGCGCGAACACGTCGTGCCAGCCATCGTCTTTCGAACGCGTGCCATCTGGCTCGCGTTCGTCGTGATGCACGAGCGGTCCCGAGAAGTAGATCTTCCGGCCGTGCGCAAGTATGAGGCTCAGAACAGAGCGGATTTCCGGATGAAGCTGAGGCACCGACGAGGCGGTTGCGTTGCCTGTATTCGAGCGCACGGGTGGTCCGGGAGGCGGTGGCGTCGGTTTGTCACCTACCGCCTGTGTAGAGTATGCGGATGGCGATGTTGACCCATTTCCCTGTAAGGCGGCGCTATCGTTGCGGGGTAATGTCTGGGAGAGGGACGAGCCGGGAGCCGTCGCTCGGCTACCGAACTCGTCCACTCTGCCTGCTGGAGCCAGGTTGGGCAACGTGGTCACGGACGAGGTGGAGGGTTGCGAATTGTGGTTCGGCTTGTTCTTCGACAGGCTGAAGAACGAGAAGTGGGACATTGTGCGCGAGTGTGTGGGAGGCGGCTCTGCGGATGCCGGCCCTTGCGCGGGCGTTGGGCCCGGTCTGCTCGTCGTCCTGAACATGTTTGGTTGTGAGGGGGCAGGCGACTGCGAGGACTCTGCGGTTTGAGAGCGAAAGTCGTGCTGCTTCTCTTGCTGCTGTTGCCGCCAGAGCTGTAGTTGTGAAGGGCTAATGAAGCCCGAGTTTCTATTGTCCCAAGCACTGTCCCACCGTGGACTCGAGCTGGGAGAGGGAGAGGACATGGAAGTAGGAAGAGAGTGCAGAGAAGGAAGCGGTGCGGTCCAAGTGATGATTGACGGTCTCATTCATGGCCGTCATAAATGGCAAGTGCTTGATCGAGGCCTTGACTTGCTGCAGCCTCTCTCGACCGCCCGTTCTCGCTCAGGTGCGCGTAAAATAAATTTCCCGTGATTATCTACCGGCTCAGTGCGCGACACAACGACCGCTACATGACGTAGTCAAAGCTAAAATGCCCCTCGACAATGGCGAATAGATTTCATTGTGCCTCTGTGAAGTAGACAAAAGCCCAGCAATGCACCTGAGACGCGGCGCGGTCTCGTAGTGTGCACATCTTCGGCCATCAACTCATATGTTGTCGTCAAGTAGCCTACCCAACCAGAGTTGATACCTCTCCGCGGTGAGTGTTCGCCGCGCGCACTCTCCTTTCGTCCAATCATCACGGACAACTTATTACAACTTCGCCTTGGTCGGCAAATCGGAGACCTTGACAACTCTACGCGGAACGCATTCAGCATCGAGCTCCACAGCCATGAAAATATAACGCACAATTTCCCCGTGTTACCTCCACTAAACAGGAGAGGTAGTGCCTCAGGACATTTCTCAATACCTTCGACGACATGGAACTGTCGCTTCAAAGAACCGTCGGTGATCCAATTGCCCAAGACCTTCCGTGCCTCACTATATTGTTTGGCATAATCCAATCTGTGTATCGAGATTAGCCTTCAATATCCAATATCACACTGAACTGGCAGTTGGACAACGAACATCAAGAAGCCTTGCATGTTTGCTCGTTGTGTGATCAGCGTGGTATAGTTGGTGATTCCCTTCGGCTTCGCATCTGTGGCGCAACGTCAGTACTTCGACGAGATATGAATGTAGACATCCGGCTCACTATAGTCTGCAATTGCACCTAGCGGTCTCGGAATCAGCTATAGCTGAAGTACGCTCAGTTCGAACATCCTACCGCACAGCACTATCCGTGCGTTCTTCTTCAGCCGAGATAGGGCCAGGTTCAATATCTCACCGCCGACGTTGTCGAAGTAGACATCAAGGTACCCGACAGTGTCGATGAAGTCTTTCCGGAACGTCGGACTCTTGTAGTTGATTGCCTTATCGACACCTAGTCCCTTCTCCAGCCACGCACATTTGTCTGAAGACCCGGCGATAGCAATGACTTTTGCGCCAATCTTCTTGCCGAGTTGACACACTATAGAACCTGTAGCGCCTGCAGCACCCGAAACTACCAAAGTCTCGCCTGCTTTGATCTTGCCCACATCGATCAATCCCTGAAACAGTGGCATAGCATAGTCATTACACGGCAAGCGACTGACTTCGATTTGAGAGGTTGACTCACGAAATACGCAGTGAGACCTGATACAAGTTAGTCACGCAAACGCTATGGAACGATTTCAACAATCTAATGCTTACCTGTCATACCAAGAGGACCCAAGAAGTCAATGGCTTCCGCACCAGCTGGTACCCTGAAGTCAATGTCTCGTGTGAGGTACCTCATTCAGATGTACTGTAGTACCAACTTACTCGACCAGCTCCACCCCTGGATCGTAACTGTCCAGAACGACGAACTCTCGCCAACCTACTTATCCTTGAGTTTGAACAAGAAGCTTATACGACAGCAAGCGCACCTAGCAATCCAAAGACGAGGTCTCCGACTCGGAACCTACTGTCCTTTCCCGCTTGCACCACGACGCCGAGGCCGCTGGACCTCATGACCTCGCCGATTTGTACCGGTTTCATGTACCCCCGCGCGTCATTGATCCATGTCCGTTGTGTAGGATCCAGCGACAAGTATATCGTCTTCACCAGAATCTCCTTGTCCTTTGGCGCGAGATCAAATGGTACGACCTCTTTGTGGAACGTGTTCGCGTCGATCGGTCCTTTGGGCCGTTGCGCCAAGACGATCCGAGTGTAGTGTGAAGGCAGCATGGTCGAGGATGGCGTCGAGAAGCGTTGGGGGTTGGTAGGGCATGCACTACATTTATACGAGCATGCCTGGGACCGGCTCGGAAGAATGGATATATCCGAGGGGTTCTCTGTCGTTTGTGCGTCTACGAATTATCAGAACGCTGCGACTCTAGGGGCTGATAAGGCCCATTGAAAGTAAGAAGGGTTTGAATGGCGAGCTTCTCACAGCACAGCATGATATAGAGACTGAGATAGGCAGATTCACAGTCGTTACACGACCGGTACCACTGAAGTCGAGACAGAAAACACGGGCATAAGCGCTTAAAGCGATGGGGTAATAATTGAATTCCCACGGTAAGTACTTTGAATACACCTAACCCCAATTCATTTCAAGACATACCGTGCGCGCTTATAGCCACGTCTGTTCCAGGTCGACGATCACTACGGCAGGAGTTAGGGCTTCACTGGTTTAACCATGTCTTCAGACTCTGAACATGCCACTCATGAGCCCAACGGCTCTCGTCATTCTTTGGACAGCGATAGATCGCCGTCACCGGTCAAGAGCCCAAATGGCACCGCGGCGAACGGACAAGTTGAAGACTTGTCGCATCTGGACCCGATAGAACGTCTCCAGCATGAACTCCAGCGGACGAAAGAGGAGAAAGATGCTCTTGCCGCACAATACAGGAACCTTCTCTCTAAGCTTACGACTATGCGTACAACACTGGGTAATAAACTGAAGCAGGATGCCGTACGTTCCATATACTTGGTTCAATTCATTTTCCAGAGCGCAGACCTCTATTCCGCTTAGGAAGAACTCGACCGGCAAGAACAGCTTGTTCAACAACTGACCGCACAAAATGAAGACCTCGTGGAGACGATTGAGACCCTCAAGGCTGAAGTCCTTGCGTCAAACGAAGAAGCGGAACGTGCGTCTAAGGAGCTAGAGTCGATGAGGACGAGAGCATTCCAGGAGAGCGCACAGGAGGTCTACTTGCGAGAACGTGAACTACGTGAAACCCAGGCGGAACTCGAGCAGTGTCGAATAGACCGCGACGAGTGGGAGCGTAAAGCGCTGCAGGAACGAGTCGCTGCGGACGAAGCGAGGGCTGCGTTGGAAGAGGCAAGGCGGGACCTCGAGATCGAGCGCGAGGCGAGAGAACAAGAAGCCACGTCCCTCGAAGTGGAACGCGAAAAGGCCAGCAATCTGCAGTCGGTACTAGAAGACTTCCAAGCTGGTGAGTGTGCTGAAATGTCATGAATTCAACTCACTGTGCTCCAGCAAAGGACCACGAACTACAAGCAGCGGTGAAAGATTACGAGTCTCGATTTGTACAGGTTACACAATCGTTGGCTGAATTCAAGCACCGAGCGCTGACCGCAGAGGTGAGCCACTAAACGTTCAATTACATGCGTCATGAATTCGAATTCGCTATATAGCTTCAATTGGAAGAATCCTCGACGAACTTTACTCGAACGCATGAACTCGAGAAGGAGGTCAAAGAGAAGAATCTCCTAATTGGGAAGCTGCGGCATGAAGGTGATTTCTTCTGTTTTCGTCACTTCATCGTCCGCTAACATTCTCTCCCAGCTGTTATCATGAACGAACATCTCATGGAAGCCCTCCGACGACTACGTCGCTCGTCCACTGACACAAATGTCGACCGCCGCCTCGTCACTAACATTCTCCTCTCTTTCCTAAACACCCCTCGAGCTGACTCGAAGCGATTCGAGATGCTTTCCCTGCTAGCGTCTATCCTCCAATGGTCGGATGACGAGCGAGAAAAAGCAGGCCTGCAACGCAAGGGTACGAACCCTGCGTTGACAGGTTCCTCAATGTGGGGCCGTGGAAAGGGCAAGGCACCCGAACTTGAGAAGACGGACGAGACAGAGGTAATATTTTCATAACACTCGGTTGTTGCATATACACCTGCTAACACACTTGTAACACAGTCGTTTTCTCGTCTGTGGGTCGAGTTTCTCCTTACCGAGGCGGCAGCCGGCGAATCCCCGCCGCCCACTTCACCCAAGTCCCCTGGGCACGCCAACACCTCCCTGCCATCCACACCAACGCGCCCGTCCCTTTCGCCCACATACCTATCGCCAGGCAGCCTCAAGGGCGGGAAGCGTCTTCCGTCCTTCGGGTCCGCCGCCATGGCGAGCTCGCCGAACCTCGTCCTCAATTCGCCGCCACGAAGCAACAAGGGCAAGGAGCGAGCCGTCGACATCGACGAGACCCGTTCGCAGTCGTAAGGCGGCTCCATTCTGGTTGCTTTTCTGTCGCACACTACATATTTCATGGTTAAGTTTGCTGTCGCTATTTTTATTGGTATACCTCTGTATCATACTTATCCGCGTCTTTGTCTCCACGGACAGCCAACATCATTATCTATCACACTTTACATGTTGTAAATCTCTTTATCTTTCATATTCCAGCTCCCGATAAAACCTAGGTCGTGCCTCGCATTTTATGCTTCTCCTGGATTCAAGGTAATCATTTACTCTTACATCTACCAACAACTTTTTCTCCCATAGTAGGCGCAAGCCGTACATAGCAGCTTCGGCGAGCACAAACCAGGGTCTTCGCAGGGAACATCGAAGCGTTCCATCTTGCCTCCCAGGATGCACATACTCGAGAGTCTCACGCAAGGTGTGTACCAAAGATAATGTTTTTTGATATTCGCGAGCTAACTCTAGAACCTCCAAATACAACAGGATATATGTAACGATGTCCGTAGGGAATCTGGATGTAAGTACACATTGGCGGATGTAATGGTACAGCTGGACATTCTCTTTTCATTTTGACTAAAAGTACAAAGCGTTCCGTCGTTGTGTTGTTTCAGTGGGCGCTGTCTCGACACCAGCTTACTGCTTGAAATCGAGGACGATACGGCCGACGACCGTGCCCTGTTCCATACCCTCGTAGGTCCTACAGTCACAGTCAGCTAATAGCTCACTATGCACATAGATATGTACTCACTCCTTGAGAGCCGCGAGGGGCTTGACGACGTAGTGGCACTTGACCTTGCCGCGGACGGCGATGTCGAGAGCCTCCCGCGCGTCCTGACGGTTGCCGACGTACGAGCCGAGGATCGAGATGCCCTTCACGACCGTGAAGAAGATGTCGGCGGAGAGCGACGCCTTCGCGGGGAGACCGACGACCATGAGGTAACCTCCGGGGCGGAGGTAATCGACGGCCTGCTCGTACGCCTTGGAGGTGGCAGCGGTGACAACGGCGGCGTGGGGGCCCTCACCGTCACAGGCAGCCTTGATATCCGCGACGAGGTCCTTGGACTCGCGGAAATCCACCCAGCGCTCCGCGCCGAGCTTGAAGCACAGGTCACGCTTCTCAGCACCGGTGTCTGTGGGAAATAGGTGAGCGGAAAGCTTTGTGGGGGAATTTAATGCAACTTACCGACTGCGCAGACACGGAGGCCCATGGCGGTAGCGTACTGGACGGCCAAGTGACCAAGACCTCCTCCAGCACCGGGGAGGACGATCCAGTCGCCGATCTTGGCGTGAGAGTACTTGATAGCACGGTAGACAGTAACACCCGCGCAGAGGATGGAGGCGGCCTCAGGGGAGTCGATACCGTCGGGGATGGGGGTGACATGGCGGATGTAGGACTTGACGTACTCGGAGAAGGTACCATCGACGGTGAAGCCAGAGTACTGTCCCTTCGCGCAAACTGAAACCCAATCACACCGTCAGCGCTCCGAACCAAGAATAGGGCCAGGCGAGAATAGACGTACCCTGCTCGAGACCCTTCCTGCAGTGCTCGCAGTCGAGGCACGAGTCCGCAAGCCACTTGACACCGACACGGTCGCCGAGCTTGATGCTCTTGTCTTGGGTGTGCTCGCCAATGGCGACGACGATACCGACACCCTACGTAATGCGTCGACGTCAGCGCGGATTCGGCACGAGAAGCCTCAAGAATGGCAAAAAGCGTACCTCGTGGCCACCAATCAGAGGCGTCTTGGCGGGGATGGGCCAGTCGCCCTTCGCGGCGTGGAGGTCAGTGTGGCAGACACCAGTGCACTCCATCTTGAGCAGACATTCGCCAGGCTTGAGCTCCGAGGGTTGGGGAACGGGCCAGTCGTTGACGACCTCGAGAGCAGCACCGGTGCTGCGGACCACAGCGGCCTTCATGGTCTTGGGGATGGTGTAGGACATGGCGAATAGCTAAGTAAAAGGAGTACGGTGGGTTGTTTTGTGGTTGGAGGTGTTGGGGTGTAACGGTTGGTCAGGGGACGTCTGCGGTATTTAAACGAACGGGTGAGTAGGCCACATGTTCTCTTCGGAGGCGTAAAAAGCTCTCGGATTGTTTACATTTTCGGATGTGGCTAGCAGCACGGGCGGTGGTGCCGATCACGCCTGGGTGGGTATCGGCAGCCCGTCTGGAACGACCTCGTCCTTCCACCGCATCCACAGCCCCGTGAAATCAACGACGGTGAACAGAGATGCATGCATCCCAGCCAATCCCAGACCATCGCGAAGGATCTTATGGCTATCTGAAGCTATCTGACCGCCGTAAATGACGGGCGTCATACGCAGCGAGTGGACTCAGGGGCTCGCCCTCCGACTTAGGGGCCAGCACCCAGCTGTTCCTGGTCGCGCTTTGGCGGCGATCATTGGACGGAGGCAAGCCAATGTCTTGAACTTTAGTGGTCCAGAGCGTCCCATCGCCGGGTCCAGAAGCATCAATCGTTTATAACGCGGGGTAAACGCCTTCGCGGGGTTGAATTTAACTATCTAATCTACAGCTGACTTGATCTTCTCTTATTATGCAGGTTTTCTTTGTCGTCCTCGCCGTTGACGAGAGCACACATAGGGCAAAATGACGGACACAGCAATGTGGTGCATGTGTGAAATCGATGGGTAAAGCGTGCCAAGACAAAACACGCTACGATACTGGTGCGTATCAGAGACAAAAAATCTGTACGCTCCAGATGACATACTCAACTACGCATCATGTAGGTGGGAAGCGAGAGATGAACGTGACCATGATAGCTATCGACTTATGAAATTCCCCACCGCATAGACCTTCCGTGAACTCTTCGTAGAAAATAGCTCGAGTAGCGTGGCACAACACCACGCTTCTGTAAGATGTGATCTCACTTGTTTGTCAGTAAGCCTTAGTCCTAATTTCTCCAATAGCTATGTTTCGTAGTGTACTATTAATTCCTCCTGCACCTCTTGTTGCTTGTCCTGACGGAGGTGCTTCCAGATTCAACCGTAGCTTTTCATCGTCATCGTCACTGCATGCAGGCGCCAATCGATTGCCGATTTAGTAGCGTAGCGCTTCCGTGCATGCCGGGATTCCTGACTTGCTTTCTCTTCCGCACATATGGCACGAGCTGGACAACTAAAGCTACCTATGGCGAACTTGCGTCGAGACTAATTACGACGGGCTGATAAAGAAACCGTCTGGCAGGTCCGCACAAGGACAACTCTTACGTAGTCGATGGTACTAGTATGGAGGTCAGCTGGCAGACCTCTGCTCCTCTTTGAAGCTGCTGACCTCATAGAGTGCTGTGAAAGCATCCCCTAGCGCTATACGGCTTGTAACATTCCTGAACGGGTGAGCATACCGGTACGAATACCCTGCCTCGTCTCAAATATAATCATTCCGAACTCTGATGTCAAAAATGCAGTGCGCGGGTCCTTTATTCTCTTCGGATCTAATCTTAAGGATAACCATGAGCGTACCAGCATCGGCAGTCCCGCGTTATTCTGGTATTACTGCGCCTCGATCACGGAGACTCCTGTGGAACAGCGGGACCGTTCGTATGGGGAAGTGTGGGGAAGAATACTCTCTGGACGTTGAAATTAGGCACCTAGGAGGTTCATGAGACTCCTCTTACACCCCTGATATGCGCCGTGAGTACTGCGCTCACAACGAATAGGCGAGTGCCCGTACAATCTTCACACTCGAAGTCAAAACTGAATTCTCAATCGCGATCCTCGACATCGCATGCTCGTTGATTTTGGAATTCAATTTGATAGAGCGCGATCGAAAACAACGGAGGCGGCAGGTACCTGCCTGTACAAGCCCTCGCGTCAACGACGCGTGAACACGCGAGGCATCACAAGACCAGCGGGTTCCGTGTCCGAGCGCGACGAACGTATCGATAAACGCGTCCCTTCAGGACCCCAACTTCTACACCTGCGGCAGCCCGCAGATCCTGGGAATTCAGCGGGGTACGCAGTGCACAGATGACCGCTGTATCTGTGTGTCGACACGCTAGCGTGTAATTGATTTGCAATGCACCGAGTAGCGCGCCCCGCACACCCAGTAACATGGTCCCAACCTCCAGCAAGTTTCACAGAAGCATCGAAATCGGTGTGAACCCGCGAATCCGAACTTCAAATTCAAGCTGGTGATTTTGTCGAAATTGATGGGACCTGGATTATTGGAAGAAAAAATGCGGTCATGGGGTCGATCCCCACATGTCCCACATACACTATCGGGCGTTGTGTATTCGAGGTGACATGATGCTCTCATCGTGCTAACGAAGCTGTCCCATAACTGGCGATGGTGACAAGCGCGGATCCACCACAACTCGGGAAGTGCACACTGCGGCCATGTCCACAGCAAGTTGGTGTAACTCGACTACACGGTGAGAGATACTGGGGACGATGTGCGGTACCTCGCTGATACCGAGTAGCTCTGTCGTAAGCACTTTGCCACGGTATCCTCCGCCTTGATACGCAGCTGACCCTCTCGTTTTATACTCCAGGCTACGGCCCGGGAGGGCATGGTTACACTTCACTTTCGTCGTACAGGAATGCTTGACTACGATCGTGTCACATGCTCGAAGTTTCAAACAACTCGAGGCTATATCTTGTACTCTCGTCTTAGGACTCTCGCGACGGACGTCCTTCCAGAAGATCGTCGTTATGGCTCGAATACTTCGAGCCTCGCTCTCTTGCGCTATACATTCCGACTCAGGCGATCTTGTGAATTTATACGGTTTTTCCTACCAACCACCATCCCACGACCCCCTCTAACGTACGTTATTGTACATCCAGAACCACCCACTCGTCAACTCTGACGCACCTCCAGCATAGCCTCGAACTTTAACTGCGTATCGCTATTGAACCTGACATGCAATCAGCACGATAATGGACCTGGTCTCTTCCTGCCCCGCAACGTACCTGCCACTAGCCTCCGCCGGCGACGTCCACCATGTGGTCTATTATTGGTACATAGGACTGTGCTTTACACTATGCCAGGTGCGCATCCTCGGAACTGGGTCAATCGAACTTACCATTGCCCTTGCTAGTCAGTCGTCGGCTCGATAACGTAGCAGCTGTACCACTGAATCGACATCAGTCTAGGATATTAAAGGAGATTTTGCCGTACTCCGCCGCGGTACCACCGTCCAGTGGCAGTCGTTGCAATGGTGAGTCTACTATGATGAACTTTATTACAAATGAGCGAGAGCGACAGGCAACGCGAGTCAAAAGTGAAGCACATAGGTGGAATGGCGAGTGTCGGCGACCAACGTCGATGCTTATAATGCGTCAAGGTTAGTCTGCCGACTACAACAAGGACGAAAAAATGCTTCCCAGTACAGCTGAAGAAAGACAATTACTATCTGGGGCAACAGACAACAGCGAAACAAAGACGACATGAACTTCGAAAACAGCTAAGCAATGAGTCAACAAAAAAGAAATGGAAGCAACGGCGGAAGACGGATGAATAAAGCCAGGTATGTACGCGAAGAAGAGGTATAGAACTGAGTGTGTATGATGCGATGTGATGCGTGAATGTCTCCAAGGCTTGAGCCTGAGTATGCAAGAAAGGGACAAGATACACCTACGTGCCGATTAGTTGTAGCTAGGGTCGTTAAAGTTGCGGATAGATGCGTGAGTGTGAGGGATATTGATGCAGAACGGTGCAGAGATAGCGAAGGTCGTGTCTGTGTGGAGAGTTGGTGTGGCATGCGAGAGCGAACGACAATGTCCGTTGGAGAAGTAGGAACGATGCGAAGGATAGCGTGACGACGATGCGAGATGAGATAAAGAAGCGGTAGAGGGTGTCGTAAATGGTGGGAGCCAACGAGTTCGGGAGGGCGGCGATCGCGGGAGAAGAGCAGTGAGCTCATTGTTCTCCCTCAGCTCGAGTCTTTAGTCATCTTCCCAGTCGGCGATCCAGTCCAGGTTCCAACGTCGCGCCAGACGGTCGATGAAACCGTCCTCGAAAGGAGGTTCAAGCGCAACAGCCGGTAGCGTCTCGCTGCCTGCAGGACTGGGATCACCATCGCTATATGTGTACGCACTGCCTGCCCCTTCGTCCTCTGGGATTTTGAGCAGCGTGAGCTCACGCATACGTTCAGCGGACCCTGCAAAGGCATCTCCACCGTGATTCTTCAAGAAGCCGCTCTCTACATCAGCGGGTATCTCAGTGCTGACGTTGACCATCTCGATATCATCGTATTGAGCGTTGAGCATCCCTGATGAACGATGGAGGAACGCCCGTTCCTGGCGGTTCGATCCCATGTCGTTGAGTCGTTGCAGTTCTATGTCTCCAACTGAGTGTGAAGGCCCGTCCTTATGTGTCGAATCGAGGTAGGTCGTGATCCTGCTCAGTTCCATCTGCCTGCGCCTCTCAGCGGCAAGACGTCGGATGCTGAGCAGTAAATGTGAGCCCTGAATGTGCATTCATGGGAGACGGGAGGAATGGAAGTTTCATGACATGAGCGCAGATCTCACGGTGTGTGGGGAGCGTTGCGCACCGAGTAGGAAAACACAGCAGGAACCCAGCTAGCGAAGAGCAATGAGACGCCGCCATCGAAGGGAAGACTACCACGGCTGATGGACTTACGACTCCACGTATTCAACAAGACCCACTGACGGGAAGTATCCTCCGACAGTGCTCATAACTAGAATCGCTGTATAATATTCCCCGTTACTTCCGCCGGTGAACAATATCGAGCACCTGGCTTACCAAATACACTGCAATATGGTAAGTGCGTTAATTTCAAGACATCGTGGCCTCTCACAAAACCTACCATGCGAAATAAATCGAACCATCCCTCAATACCCTGCTAATTGTCGGCGTTTGTTCCAGCGGCCGATACCTCAAGCAGCTGTATAGGTTCATGAGACCTAAAAAAGCTGACCACCTGGATTAGCTGAAATGTAAACGAGCCACGACGAATTTAACGTACACTCAAAGCACAGCGTCGGGATCCTATATCCGCTTAATTGAATTTATCAGCAAAGACAATATATAGAAGCTTACCAGCATAGGTTGTAGAACTCTGGGAATGCCACCACAGCGCACAACTTGATAGGCAATCCCGATACCGTGACAAGACCAGGGATGATGACACGGAGGCCAAAGTACAGCATACAGAAGTTGCCCTAAGACGAGCTTCAGCTTTTCACAGGGCCATACTGCTCGGAATGAATTACGCACTACTTCGCTCACTGTTGAAGCAAGAAGTAAGGATTATGGCTCGTAATGACATAAATATACTGACTGAGAAATCCCAGAATGAGAATAAATCCAACTACGGCCATCGTGAGTACTATTGACCACCTATGTCTAGATGAGGCATGTATGTGCTCACCTGTCCTACTTCGTCCCCATAAAGCATACACACGAAGCATAAGACTAAGCTGGACACTAATGCCGAGCATCTGACATACACTGGTTTCGGATGATCAGCGACAAGGATCCTGGATCTATATGTAAGGTACATACACACACTCGAATATAAATCGAGATGAACAGCTAGCGACGCAGCACGGCGGTGATTGTTAGACAGTGTGGGGATTTAATGTGAATGAGACCACTTACTATATAGGAAAAATATCCGAGACGAGGAATCTAGGAGGCCAACGAGGTCAGCTATAGAAGATAGGTAAAAAAGCCGGAGGTTGGCTAACAGTTGCATGATGACTCCCACATAGCGTGAAAAGAAATACATGAACTTAGGCGGCCTGTTCCTCGATCTGAGCGCGAATGAAATTGAGGCGTTTAGCGTCCAAAGCTTAGTACTGCGGAAGCAGCGCAAGGCATACCTCCAGATAAGTTCTACCTAACAATCATACCAATGCACTTGAGCTTTCCGATATGACCACGAACAAAATGCGTCACTTACCTCTTCTTCAAACGTGATGACTAGATCATACAGCAACCAGGCTGTCGACGCAGCTGGATACTACCTGTAGGTCCAAATCGACACGCTGAGATGGAGTAGATACGTACCGACGCAGAGCATGGCTGTCTGTGTCGTTTCCACGAGCCATGTTGAATTTGGCGGAGGGCCGACGATAGTCATGAGCTAAAGGCTACGAAGCGTGCCGCACGACGACCATGGATGATTCGTCTGAGGAAGAATATAGGGCCTGCCCTGCAAGGTGCAAGAGGATGGAAGTAGGAAAGAAAGAGTGAGGATCGAAAGAAGTATTTGTCCGGAGAGCGCCATAAGTGACAGCAGGAAGGCACGCCCCGCCACGCTGCCGTGAATTGAGATACTAGAAGCCACGAATATAATTTATATATCTGATCTCGCATCTGATTCTACCGAGGCCATCCCTTTGCGACTTTTATAGCAATCATTTAACCTCTTCCAGCGGGATTCGACGCTTACACCGTTGATCCGCCTGTAGATAAATAAGAGCACTTGACCATGCAGGCGAGCAAAATAATGAGAGCCATTCCATACGAAGACGGGAGACGTCGGCTGGCAACACAACATCGACATCGCACGCTCTCACACTAGCTCTCTGCGCCTGTCATCGCGTTACCGACTCCCATTCATCATTGCCGAGCGCCACATCCTCATAAGGGAACCTACAGACACCGGGTGTATCCTAGCACGCTCTGTGGTTACATAGAAACTGGATTGAGCACAGATTCCAGACCCGCATCTATCGAATAATTCAAAAGTTAAAATGACAAGCCGCGCGTATGGCTCTCGCTCCCAGGAAGCGCGTGATATCCACATGCCATCACCCCTTCAATCTTTCAGTGTCGAGGGCGGCGAACAAACCTAATAGGTACCGGGCGAATCGAAAGCGTGAAGACGAGTGAAGCCTGCAAGATACGCTCTTTCCACTGCTCGATGTTCTCTCCTTCGTCCAGCAAGGGTTCCACACGCCAGTCGCGCAGCAACATCGTGAGGAAACACACAGCTTCCGTCGTGGCAAATTTGCGACCAATGCATGCACGCGGCCCTAAAGGGCGATTAGCCGCTTGGATACACGATAGTAACAAGCGTGCGATAGGGACGCACCGATGCTGAACGCTGTGAACGCGTCAGGTTCTTGCTTCGTGGCCTCAACTCCAGAGCTATACCATCGAGACGGCTGGAATTGCTCTGGTGCAGGGAAGTATCGTGGGTTGTATTCTAAGTCGCGTATCAGCAGTAAGGGATTTGCCCGGTGTTATCTGCAGCACGTCACTCACGGACGCCGACCATGTCAATAGTCACTTGTGACCCCTTGGGCATAGCGAGAACGTTTTCGCCGTCGGTCCCAGGCGGATTTGGAACATGGAGCACGGTGTCCTCGATGGCCTCACGGATCATGACAGCGCCAGATGGGAACATCCTCAATGCTTCGTAAAATGCGCCTAGGACCTTGTCAAGCTTGTCATAGTCTTCGAATGTCTGTATGAGTGGCGTTACCGAGTGAGTAATAAGACTAGCACCCAATGACATTGTGCACGTACTGGATCCCGTTCGTACCCCACTACCTCGACAATTTGCTTGAAAGTGTCTTCTTGAATCTCGGGATGCAGACTCAACAGTCCCAACACAGCGGCGAAGGTATGCGCAGTTGTTTCATGTCCAGCAAAGAGGAGCACAAACACATTGGCTATCTGGGAGCGATTTGGAAAGCTTAAAATTGCGATCTAGGAACCAAAGAGGGAAGTTTGCTTACGAGTTCCTGGTTGCTAAGCGTAGCATGCTTCTTGCCATCCCCTTGAGAGGCAGCGTCCTCCTCATTCGCGCGGATGAGAAGGCTGAAGACATCATCGCGCTGCTTCCCTCCGGCTATCTGTCCCCGAAGCTCAGCCTTCCTTTCTTGGATCTGTGTAAGCATGAAGCTCTCCAGCTCTTCATGTGCAGCTTTCATTCGCTGCATTCTATCGTTCCCGCGAGCGGGACAGAATGGTGAATACGCGAGACGGATGCCATCAGTCACGGATTTACGTACTCTTTGAGCGGGAGCGCTTTCAGCCATTTCGGTGCGAAGGTAGCCAAGTTTATGGTTTCTGACACTATTCGGAGAGCCTCTTGCATCGACATGGCCTCCGTTCCATCCGGGCGTTTAGAGGTCGGAGGCTCGGACCAAGAGTATGATATACCGAATCCACATGCGGATATGACAAGGAGAGCAAGCTATATTCGATGCGTTATTTGACAGAGAAGACCTAGGGAGAACAGGAGACGTACTTTGAACGTGTATTGCTGCACTCGTGGCGCATCGATAGTATTCATTTGGTCCCAGCCTTCCGCAGCGACACAGTCATGATAGGTTGCGAGTGTCTTTTGCCATACCATATTGTACCTAGTCCCAAGTTTAGAGAGTCTAGCCCAGCTCTGATCTGAAGAGAAAACGTACATCTTGTTATTGAAAGCAGGTCCCATGATTCTCCTGTGCCTGCGCCATACTTCTTTCTCCGCAGCGGCAAGATTCACGCCCCATAACCTATGCATTGCAGCTTGTGCCACTAGCTACGGCCCTGATTGGTATGCAGACTCACATAAGGCCCATACTAACACGCTCGGGTTTGATCCAGGACGACTTAACACCTCCAGCGACTACCTGCCGTGCGACGTCGAGATTGCCGCTATACAACTGCGCATGTCCGGAGAGGAAGGGCACGATGGAGACCGTGTCGGAACCATACTTGCGATACACTAGGTCGGGAGCAGACGTCAGTACTCCCGGGGCTTCTCAGTTGATAAATGGTCGGACGGGACGCACACTCAAAGCGCTTTAGCCAAATGAGATCAGTACCGGGGTTCCACCAAGTCGTGGGCAGTGCGCCGCCAGGGAAGGCGAGCGGGTCGAATGCGCATCGGATGCCTGGGAGATAGCTCACGCTCTACGAAAACGTGCAGTTGAGATTTCGAAGTAACAGTCGTCAGTACTTCAGTCTCCACCTCTTCGCACGCGTTCAAACAAGGAATGGAACTACTTACCCGTATCCCGTCGTAAAACTTGATTACCCTGGAAATAACGAAGATGACAATGCAAGCAACAGCGGCGTCCAACCACAGCTTGCCCGTTGCCGAGGAAAGTTGCGGAGTGAAGTAAGACGGTAAAGACATGTTGTGGTCCACTCCAGCGCAAGAGCCGTGCGCTGCTAGAGTACGCGACTCGGAACTGGTTCAGAGGTCAGCGCGGTGCACGTTGTGACAGCCACCGCTCGGCGTTCTCGGGCCACGTCGCAACAGATCCCACCGCGACAGGTCCCACGATTGTTTGCTATATCCAGGGCAGCTTTCACAGCTTACACGCCGGCGCAACATTGGACACAGCACATCGTAAGAAATATTTTGTGTGTAGAGATTGGTAGCAGGGCAAGGAGAAAATAAGACAAGACAAGTTGCTTGTGTAGTGGTCGCAGTTGGGTCGCAGTGAGAGACAAGTTGGAAGTCGTTGCACCGGTTACGCGCAGGATCGTCTCCACGTGGCGAATCAACGCGTTCCGCGAACTCAAACTTTTAGTAAGGGAGTCCACTCCCACCCACTCCCAATTTATAGCATTCAGTCAACCTGGCAGAGCCAAAGACTTGCAGATAACGGCGGAAGCAGCATGGCATCACCACGTGTAAGTGGACAGGTGCAATGGACGGACGACTTGCCTCACACAAAAGCCCACTATAAGGTATCTGTGTATCACGGTAATAGGATGTCTTAGACTAGGCAGCAAGCCATGAAGCAGCTGTGCGTGCTTCTCATTCGGGGCCTGCCACTCTTGCCATCTTTTTGTCGTGACCTCTCTTGCGGTTGTGATTGGCCCGACTCGCCTTGTTCTTGTCCTTCCACGCTCGGTCTCGAGCGTTACTCCCGTTATTTCCTTCTCCTTGGGTACCTCCATGGCTACTTCCGCCTCTGCCGCCGCCGCCGCGTCCACGTCCGCCTCTACTTCCGCCTCTTCCGCGCCCTCCGCCATTGCCACCGCGTCCACTCTGATGCTGCTGTTGCTGAGAGGAAGATGCAACCGGCTCGCTGATGGGACCCGGCTTGTTGCCCGCAAATTCATGTTTCTGCAATATCTTATCTTTCTTCGGCTGCGAGGAAATTTCAACTGTCAGTCAGCATAGTACGCTCCATAAAAGATAGAGAGACCGCACGTTTCGCTCTAGCATGATCCGCCAACCTTCGATCTGCTCGTCTGACCATCCTATATCGCGAAGCATGTTAAGGTGTGCTAGGAGATTACCAGAGAATTCCGATAGAAACATACCTGTCTGCGCCTTGAGATCTGCACGCGCTTTGCTGCGTCTCGTCTGCGCATCTCTGGCAAATAGAGAAGAATCGCGGATGTACGCAAGCTCCAAGATGGTTTCTGTATCCTTCGGTGTTGGTACCTATGAACCCCTTTAATTTCAGTCCTTGAGGCGAATGTGAGGTATATACCTGTGATTCCTGGCGCTCATCTTCGCTTTCTGTGCCTTCGTCCTCACTTGGTTCGCCATCGCGCACACGGACACCACCGTCATCGTCCAACTCTTCTTCAAATGCAACGTCCTGCCCTCTGTTTTTCTTAGCACCGCCGTCCAGGAAACCGTCTTCTTCCTCTTCCTCGCTGTCAGAGACCTCTTCTGCGCGCCGCAGGATATCGGCCTTCATCTGTTCAATGAATGCTCTATCCTTTAGCAAAGTTGCCGCATCATCCCTATCGGATAGTCAGCGCTGCCTTCTCAAGAACTCCGGAGACCCATACACACTTCTTTTTACCTATGCGGACCCTGGATAGATCCATATTTTCATCGTCAAACACATTGTGCCTCTCTTTCGTGAACGAGAATTGATCCGCAGACGCAAGTTGATGTTCACCCTGCGGTTCCATCGCTGCATCCGTAGCTACCTTGTGTGTCATTGCTCCCTCAACTTCTTCAGGGCTAGGGGCAGTGCCCTCAAAAAGTGCCTCGATAAGTCTCTGTGCGTCGCCACGGTAGGGATAATCAGGCTGCGATAGGACAAAGCGCACATATTCAGGAGGTTGTTCGGGTAGTATCTCCAGTACTTGAGCGACCGCTACGTCGAGTTCCGGGTTACTCTCTGGGATCGCAGCGGTGGCTCGCGCTTTACCCTTGCCTTTATCTAGAGCAGAAATTTGCGAAGAGCCGTTCCCAAGGTTGTCGATTCCTGGAGGCATACCCGAAGAACGAACGAGAAACTTGAGCACCGTGGGCTTCCCGTGATCATTAGGAGTGTCCAGTGGACGTAAGGCAGACTCGAGCAGATCCGTCCTTGCATCATCTGAGCTCTTCATCGCTTTAGCTATGACGCCAGCTAAGTCATACGTCCGTTGGTAGTCCGCCAGGAGGGTCTGATTGACGAACGGCATAGACTCTTCTTCGGCGGACGTGTAGGTGGCTTGTAGGTCTACCAACGCAAACACAACCTCAAAAGCCGCTTCGACGGCAGATCCTGAGGGCGGACCCTTGTTGATATCTCCGAGTAGCGTCGTAAGCAGGACGTGGAAAGCGTCCACTAACGAGACCTTCGTCTCTAGAAATACACGTTCCCAATCGTCTAAATCCTCCGCGCGGGCGGCAGAAGATAGTCGAGCAGGTCTGATCCCACCGTATGCTTGGGCAAGTGCTGCGAGACCCTCGTCGTAGGCCCGTGCGAGGGCCAGCACGAGATGTTTATCTCGAGCGAAGGGTCGAGTGAGTGGTTGTGGGGCGGCACGAAGGAAAGACAACAGAACATATGCGGTTTTACGCAGCCCATAGAGGCCTTGGTTTCCAGCAGCTGATGTGAGAAGTGTGGTAAATGCGGGCACAGCTTCCAAGCGAACGGATTCTTCCAGCCTTGTACCGGATGCATCGTAGGCAGCGGAAAGCAGTTCTTGAGTCCGTTTTGGGCTTGTCGCGGCGTAAACTACAGCGAGATCAACCAATGTCTGAAGATCGAGCTGGCCAGCAAGCTTTTCGGAAAGGAGGAGCACACGATGGTGGATTGTACGTTCAACCTTGCTTCTGTTCCTCCGTTCCGAGCCAGCAGCAACCCATATGAGATCCTGAAGGGTATACTGTGCATGATCCCGTGCGTATGATGAGAGAAAGTTCAGTGTGTTTGTAGCATCGCGTTTGGCTGGAGGGAGGGCGAGGATCTGGGCAAGCGAACATGATATGGTGCTATTCAGCGACGCAAGCTGTGACGGAGAAAGGGCTTCTCTAGCTCTGCTCGTGGGATACCTGGGTAGGCTGCTGACGGTCATATCCTGCTGTAAGACAATCAGTGATATTTTAAATCTAAATTGACGTCTGACCACGAAATTTGAGCAGGTTGTATGAGAGAGTCGTCGGTGGAGTCGTCAAGTCAAGATCGAGCGGGCCCGGAGACCAGGAGATTGACTCTTATGATAGGGTTAGGGCTTGCGTCAAATTATGTCAGCGATAACCCTCTATCCCTGGCGGAGGGGCGCGTCCCGGTCGGCTGCACCGTCCGCAAGACTACTACAGGACCTTACACTACGACGACGACCCTATACCCTCACTACCGCGCTCTCACATCCCTACTTTGACATGGTCGCTCCTCTATATACAACGGACTCTGGTCTGTTGTTCCACGCCGGCAAGATCTTAGTGGTCACAGTCGGATTACCCGCACGCGGCAAGACACACATATCACGGGCCTTGGAACGGTACCTCCGCTGGACAGGTGTCAAGACGCAAGTTGTGTCCCTTGGTG
This sequence comes from Pleurotus ostreatoroseus, assembly GCA_005298045.1. NCBI lineage: Eukaryota > Fungi > Basidiomycota > Agaricomycetes > Agaricales > Pleurotaceae > Pleurotus > Pleurotus ostreatoroseus. Next base: position 115,061 of record SWBT01000244.1, on the reverse strand, counting down.
ACTACCGCAGAAAGAGTATTGGTTATGCTCAGAGTCTACCCTCGGATTATTTCACTTTAGGTATGCCCACTCAAGCTGTTTACGCCGGTCTGTCGGGATCTCACAGGCATCGTACAGGTCCCAAGAGTGAGGAAACGTTAGCCCTCAGGCAGAAGATTGCGATCGGTTGCGAGCAGTTGATTTGGGACTTCTTCAACGCTGGAGGACAAGTCGTTATATATGATGCCAATAATGGCAGTCACGAAGCAAGGCAGACACTAGCAGAAAAGTTCGATAAAGCTAATATTCACGTTATCTTCCTCGGTGAGTGCTGCTAAGTCCGTCATTGAGATCGGGATTTACTTTCATCGTCTAGAGTCGATGTGCGACAACCAGGACGTTATCCTGTCTAACATTCGTGGTGTCAAGATCTCTTCGCCGGATGTATGTCCTAGTCAAGTTACTTTGACGATCCTTCCTTGACAAACTATCAGTACCGAGGATGGGATCCGGAGAAGGCGATTCAAGACTACTACAAGAGAATACAAGACCATGAACAGCACTATCAGCCTGTGGAAGAAACGGACTGGCCCAGCATACGAATCATGAATGTAGGTTTCGATAATTAGTCTCCAGGCGCCGAACTAATGTTCTTCAAATCAGGTCGGAGAGAAGATCATGGTGAATGTGAGGATTGCTCATTCGATCATCAGGATAACCTCTGACTAGTTCTCTAGCAAATCCGCGGGTATCTACAGGTTTGTCTATATTCAAGCTACAGGGTACCCTTACAACTAACTTGGAAATAGTCCAGGGTTGTTTTCTTTCTCATGAATATCCACAATCGATTTCGGTCAATATACTTTGCTCGCGTGAGTAAGACTTCCTTCTGCTCATAAATTGTCTTCTCACTACATACCAGTCGGGACAATCTCTCATCGAACACTCTTACAAAGCGGACTCCGACCTGTCTCCAGCCGGTTGGGAATACGCAGAGCGCTTGAAAGAGTTTGTTCTGGAGCGACGCACGAAGTCCCTCAAGCAGCGAGGCATTGACGGGACAGATCGTCGTCTTGTAGTACGTCTATCCAGTCCTCAGCTATTTTATTACTAGTGCTGACAAGGTTCATCTGTATTTCGCCAGATTTGGACCTCTGCCCGTCGACGTTCTCACCACACTGCCTGGCCATTCCTTAGCATATCTCCAGACGACGAAAACGCGCCGCCGCGAGTCAAGGTCATTGAAAAGCCTCAAATGTCGGAAATCAATCCGGGCGTATGGGACGGCCTCTCCCCAGAACAAGTCATCAAGTATTTCCCAGACGAATGGGAGCGCTTCGTACACGATCCCTACGCATATCGTGCGCCGCGGGCTGAGAGCTACCATGACCTGTGCGGTGAGTACCAAACATACGGCTGTCATATCTTGTTCTTACACTGAGATGTGTGCTTAGTCCGTCTAGAACCAACGCTCGTCGAGTTAGAAAGGGAGAAAGAAGACTTGCTCATCATCGGTCACGCCTCTGTCATTCGCTGCATGCTTGCATATCTCATCGGTCTCCCGGCATCAGAGATCCCTGCAATCGAAGTCGCCCGCGGAGATCTCATTGAGGTTGTTCCCACTTCCTACGGTGTGCACAGTCAAGCGTTCCACTTCTGGGACGGCCCGGGAAGGAAAGATGGAGGCTCTGGGAAAGACGAGGCCAATTTCTATGAGAACTATGCCGAGGATACCAAGGGGAAACGGAGGCCAACCGCTGAGGTAGCCTTGTGATGGCTTGAAGGCAACAGCAATGTCTTGTAGATGTAATTGTACGTGTTTTGGTGGTCAGGTTTTGAACGATCAAATGGTGTAGTTTTTAGTACAGTACATAGCATGATCATACTCTGGAACTCTCGTTCGTCATACACTACTCTCAGCAACCGATTCTCTGACCGACACCGCTCGATCTTTCTCCAAGCTGCTTTTCGCATCGACGTAAGGCTCTTTTTCCAACTCTTCTTCTGCTGCAACGTCTAATTCTTCGAAGTGGCGTTGGACGCCTGCAGCAGGGAAGACATAATTCAAGGTGCAGTACACGACCATCGACACTCCGAACCCAGTGAAAAAGGACATTTGGTAGATGTGGGTTGCAGCTATCGGCACAGTACGCCCAGCTGGAATGATTGTTAGACAAAGGGACCTGGAGGTAGATCTATAAGCGAAAGGGAGCTCACTTGCGCCAGCAAAGCCGACTACGTTGATCAATATTCCAGCGATATACGCTGCATACGCCCTAGAATGATTGTGTTAACAAAATTGGCTATAGATTATGAACCAAGAGGTCCTACCTGAAGTTGATGCCATGTGTGTACCAGTACCAGCCGTGCCTGTCGGTAGTGTATAGGTCTTTGACTCGGTAATGACCTTTACGGATCAGGTAGTAATCGGAGATCTGGAATAACCGTTTGAATACCTGTGCTGAGTCGGGATGGCAGCCAACTGACCATGACGCCAGCAATGGAGCTCAAGAAGACAGAGTACGCTGAGAGATACGATGTGAAATTGTTGCTACTTTTGAGCAAATTCCAAGGTAGCATGCAGATGCCGACAATGGCTGCGATGAAGCCTCCTCGGCGGATATTCTTTTTCGCATCAGTCACTACCAAATCTGTAATGGGAACTTCGAGTGGCTTACAATATATCGCGGGAACAGTGCAGTGAGATCACAGCCCGCGCTGATCGAGTTGGCTGAGATGTTGGTTCTGCAAAAACAAGGTCAGTAACCCGCATGTTCTATGGCTATGGACAGAGTAAAGCATACCCAAGCTAAGTATGAGTTGATTCACACATCAATTATGAGATACTCCAAGATGATGTACACAGCACTCGCACCTGTGCTATAATGAATGCCGCCGCTATAAACCAGACCTATGCGTAGATCAGTGGGGCCGTTTGATGGATTTAATTGAGCTTAACCTACACCGAATCGAGTTGCGTGCGATGGATGGTCGTCGAGGAACTTGCCAAGGAGGTCTATTGGTGACCAGATCGCCTCGCCGTACAGCGTTTGTGATGAAGAGCTGACAATGATACCAATGAAGCTGACGATGGAGAAGCCCAGCGGAACTGAGATGAGCTGCGGGAGAATTGCTGCGGATGGATATGTTGCGCGGGAGGCAAAGTCCGGCGCATTCCTGACGGAAAGGCATTTTAGAGTGAGCTGAGTAAATGACGCGTAGCCGCAAACCCTACGTGACGAGCGTAGCCATGTTGCTGATGCATGACATCAAACTAGCCACCATATTCCAACCGAGTGCATTGCCGTGTACTGTGGACGGCTGATGAATGATGGGTCCAACTCCATGCGCCTTGACAATGCACCAGATGAAAAACGTCAGGCCTGCGATAGGTACGATTGCAGCCTTGACCGTAAAAAGATGACGGCTGCGAAGTGGCGTAAGTCTGTATCCACGGAGTCATTGACAAGCATACATCTTATGAATAGGAAACCAGATGGCGGGAAGCGATATCAGCCAGAAAAGGAAGAAACACATGAAATCTCTTGTGTTTGTTCCCGAGGAAGCTGGCATGCTGTTTGCTGACGAACAGAGTAAGCGCTGCTTTATAAGAAATCAGATTGATCTTACGAATGTTGTTGACACTGGGCCACATAGCCCTGAGCATAACTAGGACACAACTACCGCCAATGCTAGCCTGTAAGTGGATTAGAGGACTTTCTTTGATGGAGACCAAAAAAACAAAACTTCACCTGTACCCCGTACCAGATGCTGAAAAATGGTCACCGTTAGTATGAGCCAATCTAATGAAGAGATTACATGTACCAAGCCATAGCACCCCGATTGAAGACCGGCCAGAGACTCCCGTATAGCCCAAAGCTCGTACGAGATACTATGGGAAACGTGACATGGAAAATCGCGCCAGGGCGGGCATTAAGGACGATGAAGGGAGTTACTAAAGAGTAACCAAGCCAAACACAAATCCAGGCTTGCCACCACGATAAACCAATCTGTACCATGGATGAAACAATCATCCACCTTCAAATACCAGTCACGTTAGCAGCTGATGCGATAGAAACTTTTTTTTAGCGGACATACGTGTTTATATTGAAACTATCGGCCACCCAGCTACAATAGCAGACTTAGTATTTGTCCTCTGAGCCCTGAACTTATAGCCTTACAAAGCGACAAAGTTCCATGCCCGCCATGTACGCTTCTCTGGGGGTACAGGGAGCAAATCATCATTCTACGAAGTTGGCAGGTCAGTACTGATGCAGTGATACGAGTTTTCGCACTTACCGCCAAAAACATCTCTGAATACGAGAGGCCCTCATCGTGAGACACTTCGAGCTTTCGCAGGAAACGTTTGCAAGGTCCAAGAGCTCTCGGCGACATGACTGATCGAGTTGCCAACCACAGGGGGACAACTCCAATCAGCGTTTCCTCTCTACGCCTTAAATACGACCTGGTAGGATGCTTCTATCAAAGGCATATCAATACAGGATGTCATGCTGATACTTGTGGCGAAAGATAACGGCAAGGTCAACGTGAACGGTGACTCCAGCACACTGAGAAAGATAAGGAAGCCGCCAGCCTTTGATCAATGTGAACACACCTCAACTTATCGCTGTCGTCGGCAAGATAACCCCACCGTAAACATGATCGCGATCCATCAACGCATAATCCCACTGTAATTGATCATTGGGTCTGGTCAGGCCGCCTATGGTTAAAATCGAGTGTCACTGAGAGTAGCTGTCGTGTCCATCGCGCTATAGTGGCGCGGAACAACTCTGTCACATATACTCTCCAATCACTCGACGAGTCGCAATAATCCAACTACAACAATACACATGAGGACTATAGATACATAGACATACAATGATAACTAATTACCTCCGCTTGGATGTTAGGAAATGAAGACCTTCCGCAGTTCCGCGAAATTGCAGCGTTCACCCGTCTTTGGACATGTGACCATCCCGTCATTCCTAGCAGCCATGTCCTCGAGTGCCTGTGAAAGAGTTAGCAAGCTCAGTGTGAAGACGTTATCAAACGGGGATCTATACCTCTTTGGAGTATACATGACCATTGACAGGGAAAGCCATAGGCCAGTTATCCTCGTCCATGATTCTCCCGGTCAGGCGGCAGACGATGGTGGAGTTCACATGGTGGCTGAACGGGACCTCTTTCGCAAGTTCGTTGAGACCGCCATTGCAAACTGGACAGTCTACATTCTTTGTTTCGTGAACGTAACAGGCGGGAAGTTTGAGGGATGCCAAGCCAGCATACATGGCAAGGTGAAGAAGGGGTTCCGTTGGTAATGTACTCAAGTTATACACTGCGAGACGAAAGGACTGTACGAGAGTTTGCCAGCGGGAGAGGTCGTACAGCCGCTGCAACGTATGTGTCAACATCAATAGTACGCTACGGATAATGAGCTATTAAGCATACCTTGTACGGTCCGAAGGCAGACTCAGGGCTATATGCAAGTAGAGCAGCAGCTTGGTATATCTGTGTGGCATGGGTTTCCTGCCAGTGATTGAGATGTTTTTTCTGATACGCTATCGCCTCCATCAAGTTCCGCGCACGGGCAAGTTCGATGAACTCTTGAAGGCGTAGATCAAACTCGAGCGGGTTCTGACAACTCGAAGTCAGTGGATATCATGAGACAGTATACGTATAAGTTTCCAACCACCTTGACCTTACGAAGCGCAGCCTTGTTCTCGCTGCACCAAGTGAGAGCTTCTGTACAGCTCTGTCTGGCCAGTGCGTCTTCAATTCGTCGGATATCAGAAAAAAGATCGATGTCAACAAGGGTCTCAATTCCGCGCTGCTGTGCAATCTGCCGCGCGGTCAACTCCTTCCGATTTCGCAGCGCCCAGTCAACGAGCCATCTGTCGAGGCGTGTGTCTGCCCATCGAGAAAACTCTGGCGAGCTGGCCGACTGCATAGACTCTAAAACTGACAAATGCTGCAAACGCTCGCGGAGCACGGCAAGTGTCGGGTTCCCCGAGGCCGTATGCAGATCTGTAAGCTAAAGGTTGAGGGAAGGGTCGAGTTGAATCACTCTGACGAGGGCTGAGGAGCCTACACGAACCTTGCGTTTCAAAGTCTCTATCCGCTTCATCATACCGTCTAAGGTCTTGAGAGCCTCCTCCGAATTCGCATCTCCTGATTTTGCACGTAGAACCATATCATTGGCGGAGTTGTGTAGTGCGCCCAGTTCCTTCTCGATATATCTCTGTTGGGTGCGGAACACTTTACGGTAGTTCTCGTAAGGCACCTGGAAGCCCTATTAGCAAACCTCCGCGAGACACCGTGTGAAACTTACTCGAACGAATGGCTGCTCAAAGAGTAACATCCCATCTACACTCAAACCGCTCGAAGACATTCCGATTGTCAAGGTTGTCCTGATCGTAGTGTTTGTGGAATGTGAGCCCTTTGTGGCTATAATATCTCGTCGACGTCACACTCTGAAGAACACGTTTATTAGTACAGGGCCCAAATCAGTGGTTGTGTGTTACTTACCGCATGCGATACAACCATGAACAGAAAGAACTTCAAGCCTAATGCCTGCGCACTTGCCTGCTGTATCCTCGATATGGTGGAGGACACGATAGTTGCCGCTCCCCCCGCACGTGTGACAGCGCCCTGCGGAGATTGAAATGGAGCTTATCCATCCGACTTCGGCGCCCAAGTCGTCGCCACCATCAAACAACATTCGACTGTGACTCTGACGACGGCTGCATATTCGAGCTTTTGGCAACTTGGATAGATGGCGATTGTCGACATGCTTAATAGTAAGTGTCATGTGCACCGCGTTCAAGTTTTTGTAAGGTGAGCCAACCTCTAAACAGTCTAAGATCGCATATATTGCCACTGCTGCAGCATATGTCACCACGACAGCCTGAAGCGACTGCCTACGGCATTTTGATCGGTGCCATGTTTCTGGTATGCTTTCTGCGAATGCTTCAGAGTACATTGCATCCGATGATAAAGGATGTATATTTTGACATTCCTATAAAACAGATGCATCCTTATACGCATGCACACGAGCATCCAGCCCTCGATTCTGCTTTTGCTGAGTATCATTGCTTATAACGCAATGATCCGTATCACTTTACGCGGATCCATTAGGCTTGAAACTTGCAGTGTCATCTGTTGGCCCTCCTTGACCGACATCCCCGCTTGGGAAGTCGTGAAAGCTCACGTACATGCAGCTAAGCATGCCGAAGGAGAATCAAAGAGAAAGGCTAACTCATTTTGTTAATATATGTTGGATTGAATTCACGATGCGATCGTTTTTTGAACCACGCTAAGTTGAACCACGGCTATCTAGGGATGATAACTCATCGTGAAAAAAGCATATCTCAGTCCAGACGGTGACTACGAGTGCGCACTGTTGTCCAGTAAGTCGTTTCCTGATAAATTCTGAGTACCTCAGATTGACTAGTGTAATAATTAGGACGAAAAATATCTTATTGCGCTGAATTTCTGATACATTTATTGGCGGCTGTGAGTGTGATTATGTCTCTCAAATCTGTTTTCGCTTACTACCAGTTCTGCAAACCCGATATGTAATATGATGGCAGGATACCTCTTGGCTCAATTCCGGCCCGAATCACACAGCAAACCTGTACAGCTCTTCTATGAGGAGTCCTATCTCCATACTTTCCACATATCACTGACTTACCATCCATTTTTAGTGTCCCCGATGGCACTCTTGTCAGGCATTGTCCGCGACACAGTAGCTGAGTCGTCTCAGTACTGGATGTTGTGTTCACCGGTAGTAAAAATCTCTCTGTTGATGTCACAATGATAGCGGACTCAGTGGCTTAGATATAGTAGGTTGTTCTGTCTAGACTTGCGACGATAGCGTGTACTCACCAGTACTGCTTATGCTACAAGGACCGAAAATAATGAATTATGCTGCCACGCATACTACACAGGGCACTGCTGAAGGCCTTGACCGCTCGCCACCTGGTTGTTGTGAAGACCCAGAAGAATACAAGGTTGTCAATTCGTCAATCCCGGTTGATTTGATTGTTTCGACATCATATGGAGGCGTCGTGGTGACTCCTTTTGGGATCGACTTGCGTCATTTGCGCCGGCTGCTCTTACGACTACGCGGAGACCGCAAACCAGTGGACGTACTCAGCGGACGTACTTCACCGACTACACACGATGCATTCTCTCTGCCGCTGCCAGATGTATAGTGGAGGCCCTTGATCAGCGGTGATGTTGTTGATGCTACCCGAGTGCTTATTGGGTGTAACTTCATGTGGCAGTGCAGACAGGAGCTCGATTGGGTTGTCAGACGACGGAAGGACACTTGGCAACAGTGCGTGGACCAGAATGCAAGCATCCCCGCCGGTAAGAAGACGCCAGTGACCGATGCGATATCCTATGGATGTGCACCGAAGTCGTCACCGCAGCAACTACATCAACCTACTGGTGTAACACTGATCTATCGGGACCAAAGTCCGGTATCGCAAGCTCGAAGAACAGTATCTCTCCGTGAGCAAACGCTTTATTCCGACTCGCTGTACCTCACTTAAGCACTACCCTTCATCTAAGATTGGGCAGATGGAGTTGTGCACGGAAGAGTTTGCACTCCGGTAGGTGCGACAAGGCGTACCATCTCAATTGCGACGGTCATTATACTCGGCTTGCGTGCGTAGTCCCGACTCGACAAACAGACACCACATGTCCGGCATTCATGCATCGATGTATCAGATGTGATTTATATCTGATTGGGTCTCCTGCTTTCAAATGTTAGATTCCACCTACGTCACGATGCTTCCTCAGCCTCGACGACTTCAAGTTTCAGCCTGTCATACCGTTTCGGAAGGTCTGTTCTTGTATAATGCACTATACAATATACTCATTAGTAAACCTACAGCTGTTGGCTACTGGAATACTACTGCAGTGCTCATCCCTACACGCCCGAGCCACAATTCCAGCGGAAGACGGCATGGATGTCAGGGCATTGTTAACAGTATCGCGCTCGCACCGCAGCCACTGGCAGCTACTCGACCCGTATGCATGGCCGCCACGTGAGATGCCACGTTTAGCGCTTAAATGAAGCGTCCGCCCGGTCACTGCACCTGACACAGGGGCTTCAGATCTTTCGCATTTTCAGCTGTATTACTGGCGGTTTGTGTCGAGTACGTGGACCATTTCTTCGAAATTTTCGTAAAAGTTTCTGATATCTCCTGAGGCTGATTCACAGGAACGAGCTTTGAAGTTGGAAAGACTCAAGCTCTAGGCGCCATGAATGGAGAAAACGGCTCTCGCATCACGTCGGCAAGCCAAAATGCTGGAATGTACGTGCTTCAGATGTGGCGATATCACTTGTGCGACGGTATCCTGCTGCAGATCTGAAACCAATGCCATGTGCTGAAAGCCGCCTGTCACGAGCGTGCCCTTCAGTTGTATGGTTTTATGCCGGAGGTCCTGTTTGATCGAGATTTACCAGTTATTTCAGTGCAACCAGTGCCTGAGATTTTTGCTCGTGCTCATACTGGCTACTCTACCATGAGCGGATCCGATTCCAGCGCCGCGGAAGGTCCAGTATTTAGAGCCAGTCCGTCCTCAGTAAGAATCTTCAGCACCCCAGCACTTCCAGTCAGTCCCGAAGAACCTACACTCCACTTCTCCATACGCTATGGCATTCAACATGAACCCTTATACCCAAGGTGGTTGGTCTTTGCAGAATACGGGAACCGCACCCTCTATCTTCGGCGCGCTCCCTTCTCTCCCCATATCCTCGTCAATGCCCAGGTCCATGCAGCCGGACAGCGTCACCTTCAGATTTACCAATTTCAACTCTACCATACTCAATTGCTCCGTCTTGAGCCCCCAGTCTCGCGTCGCATATCGTATTGTCACTGAGCCCACGACTCCCGCGTGCACCATCTGGAAGGATACCGAGAACCGTAATATTGCCATGGTACAATGGCAGCCTAACGCTACGCTTGAAGTTCGCGGCGTAACCCCAAGGCAGCGCGTCCGCGATTGGTTGCGTCTGTCTCCTGACTCGAGGTTTGTGTAGTTCGTTCACATTCATCGTACTTTGTGACGACCAGTTAACGCTCTTGCTGCCTTCAGCCAACGAACTATGGAAGTCAGAGGCGTACTTTACGCATGGGCGCCGATTGACTCTTTTATTTGCGTGCGTTACGACCGTTCACGTGCCTTTCATCCTTACTGAGATGCCTCCTCGTAGCTGTACAAGACGCAAACGTCCGCACCGAAAGTGCTGGCACGCATTGCTAGAGCTCCCAATACGGTTCTCCTGGAGCTCACTCAGGAGGCTCTCCAGCTGAACCTCCTTGAACCATGCCTAGTGTCTACTGTGCTCTTTGTCTGTGGTCATAACATTGACTGATCAGTCTGGCTCCATACGCCGTTTGGCCTCACATAGATTTCTCTATCCAAGATACGCCATCACTAGTCGTATCGCTTCCCCGTTTGTAGCCATGTCTTCTGATGTATCGATAGCTATTTATGTCTTGTAACTTCATGATAAGTATTTGTTTCGTTCTATACTTCCATAGAGTTCTCAGCACAGATGTAGCATTAGTCCATATTATTTAATTGTATTTGTCTGCTGTTCAGTTGACTGGCCTTGGTAGTCCGCTGTGTTTCGCATCTCCTGTGAGCTTAGTGACCTGATCGAGAAGGATGATGCACGCTTTTGATGCAAAGAGCAGGGCCATCACCTCGATGGTCACTCAACGTTCAACAATGTCATCCTGTTACCTTATCATAGCTTCCGTGAGAATAGACCGAAGATAAGGTGGTGCTTCAGACAGTTGATTGGAGAGGGGCACGCGTGATTTCATAGATAAATAAGATATGGAACGAACCAGACAATTATACAACTTCAATAGTCCGCAAGAATTTTTCATACGCTGTTGAGCGGATATGATGTAGTTTTGTGGACTCAGCCACGTTGGCAGTACGAATTTGAGGTCCAAGCTAGGTTGAGCGTTTGTAAGAGGCGGCGGCACAGTATACAGGAAAAGAGAGCTACTTACCGCAAGCGGACGCAACTGGTCGAGCCGCACAGTGAGCCCCGAGATCATTTCAGTCAGTGCCGCATTGTGACGGACGTCAGTGCGGTCGCGCAGAGCATCGGTGAGTACACCGATCAACTTTGGGACGCTACGGGTGAGCTCCTCTACCTCGAGTGCGATGCTATCGTCTGACGGTGCTTCTGCGTCTTCTAGCCTATCACGCAGTTCGGGAAGACGAATCATCGCATGAGCGTAATCAAGGAAAGCCTAGGTGTATCAATTGATCAATTAGCAAGGCGAGTTTGAGCAGTGCAAGCACTGAGCCCACCTTTCCGCGAATTTGCCAATTGTCAACAGGGTGACCAGCAATCTTGTCGAACAGGCCCTTGAGAAGCTCAAGATCCTGTCTGATCACAGCATCCGGTGCTAGTTCGAGCACTGCCAACTCGTGGGCTGAGTTATACAGCCCGGCGGACAGGTATAGTTCATAAGCATCGTAGAGGTCGCCTCGGTTTAGAGCATGGATAGCCTGGCATAGTTCAGCCTTTTGAGCGATCTGGCCGGCAGCTGGAGGAAGTGAGGGTCGTACCTTTGCCTCATTGACCCAGGACATGGGAATTTTGAGACTACCGACGAGACCTCGCGTCATCCAATCATCGAGCTTGGGCGCATTGCGCGTGAGTAGTTCTTTGATGGCACGTCGACGACTGAAAGTAGTGTTAGCCATGTGCTAGTATTGTGCTGAACATCATGCGAAGACACACCCTGACGAGCCCTCGATGTGTAGAAGAACAAATGCGGCCTCTTGAAGCATGCCTAATTGTTCTAATTGTAACGCATAGCTGCTGGCCAAGAGGTCTGCACTTGGACTGTGTCCCTCGACCTCAACATCACCGTCATCACCATCACTTCGTTGCACTCCGGGATCTCCACGATCCGCGAAGTCGCGCACCCTGAGACACCGTGACATAATAATGTATATGTGCCATGGTAGGCGGCTGTCCACCGGCGATGGACTGAAGGAGAGTGGCGATAACAACTGCGACAGTGAACACGTAGGATCTGCGAAAAGCTTGATGAGCGAGTATAGAGCGTCTGGTGGTGCTGGTCCTGTGGGAAGTTTCCAAGTCGAAGAGAGGGATGCCTCCGAATACCATGGAAGCGGAGGGGCCACCAGCGTCGATGGGCCTTGGGCATCTTCCTGGTGCACATTGTATGCGTCGAACGCATCCGCGATCGATGCGTCCAGTGGCTGGCCATACCAGAGATGTAGTCCAAAGACACGTTTCCAGTCAAGACCCTGGGTTAACGGGACGTCAGGACATCGTTCGAGGCCAGCTCCCTTGGATCCCTCAAGTACATCCACAACTCCGGCTAGCAGAGCATAAATCTTCCTCACGTTCTCGGGTATATGGACGTCAATCTTCTCATCGCGCCAAATTGCAAGTTGTGAGCGGAGATCCGCCTTAAACTCCTCATCCCCGCCAGCTTGAGAGAGCAGCGTAGCCAACTTGACGTTTTCGGCATCCAACGCCGTGTCACAAGCTTTCTCGACTTGGTTTCCAGTCATCAGAGCGAACACCATAGCTGCCCAGTCCGCGTCACCTGCGTCACGTAGGTCACTTTCAACTGAGGCCGCCACTGCACCTTGAAGCCACTTGGACAACACAGCCTTGCGCCGCAGAACCGTTGCTTTCAGGCGAGCATTTTCGTGAACCGGGTCCTTGAGGTGCAACTCCAGGGGGTCAAATAGTGCATGTCCAAGGCGGAATAAGGTTGCTTCAAATGAACGTTCTGTATCTGGGAAGAGAGAAGCAAAGCTCGCAAAGGTGAGGCGCCGCGAGGGTAGTGCAATCGGTATGCCATCTGCGTCAGGTTCGATGACAGTGTGGCTGAGATTTTGAGATAAAACCTTCGAGACCCGCTCAGTCTCTGCTTCCAAGGTAGAGTCCTGGAGTATTGGAATCAGAGGGACGTTCGTGACCTTGACCACAGACGAATTGGCAGTATCTTTGCTAGAAATAATTTGAATGACGATAGTATTGCGATTTGTTGGACCAACTCACGAATCGCTCCATGGCGCGCAAAGAGCACCTAGATGAGCAAGTTGCCCACCTGGACCCCAACCGACGCGGAAAGAACGACCCAACGACAGGCCAGAATCAATCAATGTTCCTTCCTGACCTGCTACAAAGCTTGCGGCACTTTCAACACGCGCATATTTGCGTGTAGGGCGGAAAGGCGTTGGCTCAACATCGTCAGCAAAGGACGCGCGCTATTGAAAGGGATCAACATTGGACGGCCACGGCATAGTCAACACAGCATACAACATACTTGACGTGAATCTCCTCGTGAACCGTCCCCATCTGAGTCCCTGCTATGTTTTCGTCTCAGTGGGTTGGTCAAGTCAAGTTTACGGCGGGGTCCCGGAGGTGGTGGTGCTGAGACCTTCATGGCGCTGGCTTCTTCAGGCATGCGGAATAGCGATGCCTGCATGACATGCATTTTGTGAGGATCGACTCCGAGTTCGCGAGCCCATGGAATGATTGAAGGGTCTGCCGTATGGTGAGCGGGCGGTTGTGGGGACTCATAACGGAGTTCCTGGTCAATTTCGGCCTCGTCCTCGTCGTACATGTCGCTGTCTTCGTCAGAATCCGGCTGCAATCCACGAGATTGGCGAGGGGGAGTGGACTCTTGTGGAAGGTCATCAAGTTCCGACGACGCCTGCGCTTCCTCTACTCCCTCGTTTGAGAACTCCTCCTCATCTTCACTGTCCGATGAATACGCCCGGAAACGCGCCATTCGTGTTGAATCCAAGCACTTGAGAATAGAGCGAGCTGGAAATACAAGATTAAGTGCCTGTTTGCACTATAACGCAGCAGAAAGTGGCGTTTTCGCGCGTACGAAGAGGGAATGAAGCGGTGGCAAGGGCAGGAGAGAATGGTCGAGCGTAAACAAGCATGGTCGGTCTTAGCGCTGGTGAACGGGACAGCTTATGTAAGCAGACGCGACCTTGACGCGTTCATTGAACGCTCGTTCTCTTCGCGAACCGCGACTCTCATCGATACCACTCCCCGTGTACAGTTGAAGGACACAGTGCTCCTATCGCCACACAAGATGTCTAACAACAACAACGAGCCATACGCTCGCGTCAACTCAGCACGGCTTCCTGATTACAAAGGCAAAGGGGTAAGGATGATTTGCAAAATCGAGACGGTGAGTAGCATTCCTAAAGACGGCCTTATCTTCCTGACTTGCTTTGTGCAGATCGATTCAGACACAGATATAGCTGTCGTTAAAACCAGCGACGGGGGTGAAGTACGTGTAAAGCTACTCAATAACGTAAGTATCCCATTCTTCATGCAACCCAATTCATCTGAACTATCACAGGCCTCCGTTCCGGTAAAAGACCCTTTTGTCGAGATAGTCGGTACTGCAGTAGAGAATGATCTTGTCAAAATGCAGACCTGCATTAACCTGGGCTCTGACTTCGGTGCGTGTCGTTTCTCCTCTCTCAAGACTAAGCTCTCTGATTAAAACACTTCGTTAGACATGACTCTTGCCAACTTTGTCGTTGAGATGATGCATGATCCAAAATTCTCAAGCATGTTCTAATGGCTTTATGAAGTCCACCTTTTTCATTGTACTTTGTAGCACTAAGCATCGGTCTCCCCCTCGGTTGTAATTCTACCAAGCATGCTCATCTCTTACCACTCGAACGGCCAGAGCAACCAGTTTGGCGCGTCTAGATTATCGACTGTTCTCTGGAACTGAACGTTGTTATACAGTTAACTAACTGAACGTGCGTCCTGACATGTGCTCTAGCTGGACGATCCAGACTAAGGTTCGAGGATTAGGGCCTATAGAAATCATCCAAACTGTTCGGGCGTATTGTACACTGGCGGACTCCACTTTAGTACAGTCGGCTTTTCGAAAGGTTATTAGGCCTACCAATACGGGTGAGTCGGCTTCCATTCCTATGGCATGCTCAGTTCACTCAAGGTCAAGCGGGAGTTATTCAGATCCCAAAGACTCGCTGTTGATTGTGATATTTCTCAACCTCTAGACTGTTTGAATGATTCTGCCGGTAAACGATGAAAGACTCTGCTCAAGCCGTCCAATTTCACAAGAGATTATAGTCGGTGAACTTTATTCTTAATTGTCATCGTCAACGGTACGCTGTCTCAAACCCTCTTCTCGTTCCCACAATCAGAATTCTCCTCCGTAGAACCCTACATCAACGGCGTCGTAAGCAAACAGCCACAATGTTGAATGCGAACTCATGGACACTTACAGTATTGAGCTACGTATCGGACGAAGATCTCAGGGCTACCGGGGGTGCACTAAAGAAAACGGTCAAACAATGGCATCTCAGGTCCAGAAAAACACTCACCGAAGAGGGCGGCTGTCCATTACGAGTCTGGATCCTGTAAATCTGGTCCGCAAGTTCACCCTCGACAGGCTTCAGCGAGAGCCAGTCGATGTTAACGGATGGGTCCGTCGGATCAGGGATGTCGCCGGTCTTGGCACCGACGACAAACGCATTAGGGTTCCCCGCCTCGCTCGCCGACGTGAAGTCCCATTTGGGGCTGAGGCCGCTTCCAGCCGGGTTCGGGATGAAGAAGTGCTGGCCGAGCACGAACGCGGGGTGGACCTCTGCGAGGTCGTCGATGACCTCCGCCGCAGTGATGTCCTTGGGCGCGGCCTGCCAGACCTCGTTCGCCAGGTCTGTGACTACGTCAAAGTCGTCGGGAGAGAAGCAGGAGATATCGAAGATCTCGGCGAGCGCGCCGACGTTGCTGGACACGGTGGGTTATGGTCAGTCGAGATTTACGAACGATGGAAGAGGCGACGTACGTGTATGTGCCGGTGGTGCCACAGGTGTAGTTCTGCACGCCGACACCGATGCCGATGAACTTGGGGCCGCCTGCGATGGGCGTGGCAAGTGGTGTGCCAGAAGGTTGGCTACTAGGTAGTGGGATCGTCACCGACGACACGTCGCAACGCGTCTTGGTCGCCCTGGTAGAGGGAGCGGCGAGAGCCGCACCCGAGGCGAGGAGAGTGAAGAGCAAGGCAGTGAACTGCATGTTTGGTCACTGGTGAAGGTGACTATGGCTGGGCTGGTGAGTTCCCGTTGCTTAAAGGGCGAGTAACTGCTGAGCAGTGTCGAGACAGGGGCCTCACCGTTCACATTTTATAGGTCTCCTCTGCCCGTGAAGACGATCGTGTCTAGCGGTAGCGGAGCCGCCAGGCACTTTGCTCACGTTCGTCCCGTCATCATCGTCGCTCTTGCCATTGGAGAGCGGCTGCATTGAGATGGCATCGCCATTAAAGCGGCATCTGGCATTCCATCAGCCGTAAACCTGTTTGATGACCTCTGTGTTGAGTGCGAGCCCTTGATCGCTCTCATTCCCCCTTCACTTACCGTAATGTTGGGTGTCTTCTGGTGCATTCTTTATCAACCCCACCTTCGGCAAAAGGCTCCACATAACTGTTGTACTGCATAAGAGAATGCCGTTTCGTCTGTGTACCGTTTAGCAGGTTCGCTGTGAAGAAAGGTAAAATCCACCTTTCATGTTAGCATCTTGCCGCCTGCAGTATACGTCTGGAATGTAGAGTGACATCAAGCTACATGAGCTTGTTGAACATGAGAAACGGAGAAACTTAGAATGTCTCTGGGACTCAAACATGGATAGATCATCACGTCTGATACGGCGTCTGCCCGCCTAAGACGCATCCGCAGAGAGACATGAACGCAACAGCCCGGCTCTTGCACACATATCTCCTCCTGGTTGCCAGGCACCTCGTCCAGATCGGCGTCAGAGTTGATCGGTTGCTCAGACTTGTATACTTACGTGCGCATAATTGAGCTGTCAGTTTCGGCTCTGCAATGTCAGCCCATATTACAACTCGAGCTAATAGGAGTACCGACGGGCACGCCTTCCAGCGCAAGACTGGCCTCAGAGGACACTATAGGACACGGGCTACATTCTTCGTCCAGAACGTGACTGGATAAACGGTTCGCTCTAGTCTTAACGCTCCAACTCCAGGAACAGCGCTCTCGAGTTGGTGCATTCCTTGAGCATTGGGCAGCCTCAACTGAATTCATCATTCTTGCTATACGTCAGAAGGTGTACCTTCCACATGCGCCCTCTGCAAATGCACAAATGTTCCCTTGCCAAGTTTTCCAGCCTGACGGGACTGAATAAATCGAACTCGGTGAAAACGAAAGGCGAACACACACAAAGCGCGTACCGCCTCATTAACGCCACTAGCCAGCACCATGACACAGCATGCCGCTGAATGCAGCCTATGCCGACGCCTGGCCGCCCGCCGGTGCGATCCGCACCCATTCATTGACCCACATGTAGCGCGAGAACGCGACATACAGCCAGCGGAACCACACGAGCTGCGACGCGTGCTCGCGCATCGCGCGCAGCGCCGTGCGGTACCGCGCCACGTCCGCGACGAACGCCGGCACACCGGACGCGTGCGGACGGAGCAGCGCGTTGAGCGAGAGGTCGAGCTTGGCGAGAAGCGCGGCGATGGGTCCGAGGTATTTGTGCGCGAGGTGGACCGTGATGAGGCCGAACGCGTGTATCTCGATGGGGTGGTCAGGGGGCAGCGTCTCGAGCAGACGTCTAACGCCACGGGGGAGCGATTTGTGGTTTGGGTGCGAGGAAATGCCTTGTTTGTCAAAGGTCAGAATCTATGTGGCGAACGCGCTTGAGAATGTGTAAAATGAAGACGAAGAGGTAATGTGGCTGACAGTATCAATCTGGTGCCCCAGGACGTATGGTCTAATCGTATTCGCAACAATATCTGTGTTCCATGACGCAGTAAAGTTGTCCTGAAGGTCTCTGATTCGAACTTCAGCGGAGCGAAAACAAGCGGTGAAAAAGATGAACCCACGGGCTATCTACAAGCCAGCGGTGCAGCTGGTTCACACCGAGAACATCAAGACTGCGACCCAGCTCTTCTCGCCGGATTTTTCCCAACCCATCCGCATCGCCAACAGATAAACAGAGCGAGAAGAGTTCGCGAGGCTCTGCATTTTCTGTGGCTGCATCAGCAGATGGGGATGTCAGTGCCGTAATAGTGGGCGCAAAGAACATGCACTCGTCGTCCGGGTGCGCTGTCAAGAGAAGAATCCTCGACGCACGCCCCAGGCCCGCGGTGGGAGCTCGCGCCAGGGCTTGCACGTTCGACTGCGCAGGTGTGGTTAGCACTCGCACACACAGCGAGACCGCGAGCAGGGCGAGTGAGAGGCGCGTGAAGAACTGTGCGAGCATGGTCCAGGGCCTGTCGCTGCAACCTGGTGACTTCCTAATCGCCCAGGTTTTCTAGCTTGAGGACGCTTTAAACCTTGAAGTTGAAGTTAGTTGATACCGCCACATGCAATGAAGCGGAGGAGTGATGCTGTTGCGGGCGCTCCGAGATCGCTGCCCGGCATCCGTGCCTGAGCCCGAGCGCTTGACAGTCGGGCCCGACGTAACGCACGCTGGGGATAAGTTGCGAACGTTTACTAGAGCTCATCGCTGCATTTTAGGTCTAACTAAAGGAGGATTATAGAGTCCTCCTTCTCTCTCACCGTTGTGATGCTTGAGTTCATGCATGGAGAACTTGGCAAGTAGGCCACGGTCGCTCCGGAGGACAATGATCCGAATCTGATCCGGCTCGCCGACGCGCGTATGTGGCGAGCGCCGAGCACAAACGCGCTTTGTCCGTGAACAATAGACCAGCACCGTCGAGCAGTGTTTGTACGCCAACAACCACACTGTCCTTACGCAAATCATCACCGTAGGGACACCCTGACAGCCTTATTGTGACTGACAGCTATCCTATTGGCCTGTTAGTGGACGTAGGGCACGCACAATGGGCCAATGGCCTGTTCGCAAGGCTGTGGACGGTGAGCACGTCTATTATAATCCTCGATTAGCCGGTGGCCACTGTGGCCTATATTTTGCTCAGTGTGCTCGTTGTACGGTATCTTTTCTTGCTTGCAGAGCTCGACCCCGAACGTTGACCGTCTAGAAGGGCCCTAAGACACCTCCCTCTTCTCATCTTCTCATTTCCTAGTATCCTAGAACACAGTGCTACATCTATCATTACATCTCTTTCCAAAATACCAGAATTATGGTCGCGATACCCAACCTTCTACTTCGCAGTCTTCTCCCCGCTTCGATCGCGTCCGCGCTCGACGACCGCCTCGCCTCCCTGCAGAGTGCGAATATGACAGGCTGTGCCCTCGCGAGCACGAACATGACCGGCACTATGCACCTCGCCACGGTCCACGGCTCACTGGTACCGCCTACAAACGCCACGCCCGTATACGTCGGTATCGGCTTCGGGGTGCAGAACTACACGTGCACGCCCGCGAACAACTTCACGTACGTCTCCAGACTAGTCTTGGTCCTCTACTACAGACCTCATGCTCACGCCGGCCTCAGGAACATCGGCGCCGTCGCCCAACTGCTCGACGCCAGCTGCCTCGTCCCCACGCCGCTCTTCGTCGCGCTACCCGCCGCGCTGCACGCCTTCTGGACCGCGCTGCCCCCCGCCGCACCGACCATCCAGTCCCTCCTCGCGCTCCTGCACAGCACGCCCTCGCCGCTCGCGCCCTCCCTCGTCCTCGCGCAGCACTACTTCGTCACGAACCCCCTCACCGGCGCGGGCGTCTCCCCCAAGTGGGACTTCTCCTCCTCGGGGAACCCCGCGCTGGCGGGCGACGCGGACGCGGTCGTCGTGGCGCGGCCGAAGGGCAGCGCGCCTGCGCCGAACGCGGCGGCGGATGTGAACTGGCTGGACGTCGTGAACGTCGGCGGGCCCGCGGGCGGGCGGATTGCGGACGAGGTCTTCCGGACGGACACGATCGGCGGGCAGCCGCCCTCGTCGGTGCGTGTTTCTTCTCTTCTTCCTTGCGCGAGTCGCACGATGTCGCGTTGCGCGTGTGCGCGCTCCCGCGACGTGTCCGGAGAACGCTGACTGGGTGACTTGACAGTGCGTATTCGGACAGACGCAGGACGTCTCCGTGAAGTACGTGGCCACGTACTGGTTCTTCCGCAACAACAGCAACAGCACCTCGGCACCCGATGGTCAGACGCAGAACAGCACCGTGGCGAGTGCCAGTGCGCCCTAAGCCCAGCGCATGTGCGCATATGAACATCACGCCAACGTCAATGTCATTCTGAACGTCGCCCAAGTCCGAACAACGACCAACACATCAACACAATCGCGGGACCGTCTGCTCGACTGTGGCTTTACACTTTACCTTCCCATCACACAGCATGCATCCGCACCCGCATCTACATCTACATCTACATCCGCATCTAACCACCCGTATTGATCTGATACGGACACTGCACCTCTGTTCGGGATATACCCCATTCGTCTCGTGCATCACTGTACGGTCTTCACGGTTCTCGGCCCATTGCTCTCCCTTCGAACAGACGAACTCGGATACTTGGCACGGACCTTTGCGTATACCTATACTTACTGTATTGTCTGTACATCACCCACCCCGTTTTGTAGCTCTAGTCGCATATATCTGTACGCTCCTTTCGTTACTTTACACATTTTCCGAACGTCCAGCTTGACACCACGTCCCGAGTGCTGCTATGCATAATTTTCTCTCTTCCAATGTATCCACAAATGCCAGGTGCCACAACGGTGCCCGACTGTGACACGACCCGCACCCCCGCGGCGCACCGGTCCGGTCCCCGAACTACTTACTCGCAGCGACAGTAGCGCCCGACGAAAGCCTCCAACGGCGCACAAGTCGCAACGCTCGTAGGGTGCAAACACCGCACCCAACACTGTATCTTCGCTGGTTATGAACAATGAACGGAACGTCCATGCAAATGGTTAGACGTCCGCCGTCCGCCTCCAGCCCTCTGTAACCCCAACCCTCGAAACTCCCCTCGACAGGGTAGCCTAACGGCTACGGCGTCACGCCGCTCGCCGCCGTGACGAGGCGAGTTCGACTCTCGTCCCTGTCATATAGCCGTAGTATCTGACTTTTTTCTCAACAGACCACGTCCTCGAGGCTCGCATAGATCCGAGATCGCGCACCCAGTCGCAACGGCTCCGAGTCGTCGTTCGCAAACAGTGAAGAGTCAAGACATGGAATGGCCGGAACCATTTGTGTGATACGCTCCGTCTCCGCCACGAATCCAAATCCCCGAACGGTTCTTCGACAGAGTGGCCTAGTGGCTACGGCGTCACGCTGGGTGCTTCGCTCTCAGCTGTGACACGGCGAGTTCGACTCTCGTCCCTGTCGATGTCAGATACTTGCAGAGGTTGTCTTTTTACAAGCCTTGAGCGTAAGAAGCAACGCCCGCCTGCCGCGTGCACTAAGCAGAGTCGTCGCTCGCAAACGGCGAAGACATGGAATGGCTGGAACCATTTGTGTGATACGCTCCGTCTCCGCCACCAATCCAAATCCTCGTACCGTTCTTCGACAGAGTGGCCTAGTGGCTACGGCGTCACGCTGGGTGCTTCGCTCTCAGCTGTGACACGGCGAGTTCGACTCTCGTCCCTGTCATTGGCATCAGAATAATACTTTTTCTCTCTCTACAGACCACGTCCTCGAGGCTCGCATAGATCCGAGATCGCACAACCAGCCACAATGGCTCGACAGTGGACACTCACAAGGGTGCGAACACTGCATCCAACGCCGTGTCTAAGTCGCTGTGTCTGAACAGTGAAGACATAGAATGGCTGGAACCATTTGTGTGATACGCTCCGTCCCCGCCACCAATCCAAATCCTCGAACCGTTCTTCGACAGAGTGGCCTAGTGGCTACGGCGTCACGCTGGGTGCTTCGCTCTCAGCCGTGACACGACGAGTTCGACTCTCGTCCCTGTCGATTTGCATATAACGTTTCTGTTTTTTTCTTTCTTTTTCTTACGAGCCTGGCCACTAGGTAGGTCTAGTTGTGCTTGTAGCAGCCTCCGGCCGACGACATTTCTGCGATCCAATCTTGGCTTCAAGCGTCAAGGCTCGGGTTCAAAGTCATGCACACGAGAGAAACAATGGCAGCGAAAGCGTCTTCTATTGATGATACACTGTTCTACAATTAATTATACTTGTTGTGATTGTACATTCGCCCGCAGGCGTTCATGCTCATGCTCGCGCTCGCGACGCGTCTATTGCTTGAAGTCGAGCACAACACGGCCGACGACCGTGCCCTTCTCCATGCCCTCGTAGGTCCTGCAAACACACCCACGTCAGCACACGCCCACACCAGTACACGAACGAGCGAATACGCACTCCTTGAGCGCCGCAAGCGGCTTGACGACGTAGTGGCACTTGACCTTGCCCCGCGCCGCAATATCGAGCGCCTCGCGCGCGTCCTGGCGGTTGCCGACGTACGAGCCGAGGATCGAGATGCCCTTCACGACGGTGAAGAAGATGTCCGCCGCCAGCGCCGCCTTCGCGGGCAGGCCGACGACCATGAGGTACCCGCCCGGGCGGAGGTAGTCCACGGCCTGCTCGTACGCCTTCGACGTCGCGGCGGTGACGACCGCGGCGTGCGGGCCCTGGCCGTCGCACGCGGCCTTGATGTCCGCGACGATGTCCTTGGACTCGCGGAAGTCGACCCAGCGCTCCGCGCCGAGCTTGAAGCAGAGGTCGCGCTTCTCAGCACCGGTGTCTATAGTGGAAGGCGTGTCAGCGCCAGGTACGAGGGAAATAGGGGGCGGGAAGACGTACCGACGGCGCAGACACGAAGACCCATGGCGGTGGCGTACTGGATGGCAAGGTGACCGAGGCCTCCGCCGGCACCGGGGAGGACGATCCAGTCGCCGATGATGGCGTTGGAATACTTGATGGCGCGGTAGACGGTGACACCGGCGCAAAGGATGGAGGCGGCCTCAGCAGAGTTGATGCCATCGGGGATGGGGGTGACATGGCGGATGTAGGACTTGACGTACTCGGAGAAGGTGCCGTCGACGGTGAAGCCGGAGTACTCGCCCTTCAGGCAGACTAAACGGACAAAGGTGAATAGTGAGTCGCCGGATAGGAGACAAGGACGTACCCTGCTCGAGGCCCTTCCTGCAGTGCTCGCAGTCCAAGCAGGAGTCGGCGAGCCACTTGACGCCGACACGGTCGCCGAGCTTGATGCTCTTGTCCTGGGTGTGTGCGCCGATGGCAACAACGATACCGACACCCTGTGCATACGCGACGTGTTAGCGCCGCGGATCGAAAGAGCGCGAGTGAGTACGTACCTCGTGTCCACCGATGAGGGGGGTCTTGGCGGGGATGGGCCAGTCGCCCTTGGCGGCGTGGAGGTCGGTGTGGCAGACACCGGTGCAGTCCATCTTGAGGAGGACCTCACCGGGCTTGAGCTCGTTGGGCTGGGTGACGGGCCAGTCGTTGACGACCTCGAGGGGGGCGCCGGTGTGGCGGACGACAGCGGCCTTCATGGTCTTTGGGATGACGTAGTTGCCAGACGACATGGTGGATGGTGTTTTGGATGGGGAGGAGGGAGATGGGGGGGGACAGGGGCGGGGGACGCGGTATTTATTGCGTGGGCGCAGACGCGTTTTTCGCGGGCGGCGCGGCTGGAGCAGCCCAGTCCGGCGTGTGCAGAGTCTCAGCGTGGCTGAGCAGAGGACTGCATGTCGCCCGCCTGCTTTTTTTTACAGGGGCGGGCCTCGATCCGTCTTTGGAGCCCGCTTTTTTGGACCACCCACGAAAAACCCCTCCCGCGCGATCAGGCGCCCGTCCACGGACGCGTCCAAAACGGGCCCAGGCGCAGCGCGTCACCGATCGCGTCCCCGATTTGGGCTGCCCGCCCCGCCCCCTGTGTGCACATCGCGAGCTCGTCGTCGACCGCGGCGAGCACGACAGTCGCGCAACCTGCTCAGTACCCTCGGGCGTCGACCGCCGACGTTTTTCTCTCGCTGGATGTCTCACCCGTGCAGAGACGCATCACGATCGCCTCGCTCTAATTGCAGATCGCTTCCATCCACCTGCGCTTTGCGTCCCGTTTGCAAGCCCATGTATGCCGCACCCGCCCTTCTCGTGTGAAATTCGTCCGTCCACGAATCAGCACCATCCGTCGCCCAGCAGCCTCTGCAAAGCATCGCAGCGTCGGCCTACCCCTGACCATCGCACCCTGCACCCCCATCGCCCCATCGCACAGCTCTCGCTGCACACCCATCGATACGCGACACACAGGCGTGTGGGCGCAGCGATCCAGTCGAGGGCGGCGGCTTCTCGGCCGGCCCTGGCGCGGCGGGCTCTGCAGGCGATGGTGGGCGACGCCGCTCGAACGTGCAGATCAAAATCAAGTCTTCGACGGTCGACCTTCGATGCTCGGAGGTCGGATCTTCTCCTTATCTACGGACTACCTGCGTTGGGGATTCGGAATACCAGGGCATACGCTTTCGTTGTTGCTGTATGCGGGCCTGCGAGCCCGCGCGGTGCTAATGGGACGCGCTCCGCGCGCAGCTCGCTGTGGGCTATGAAAACATGAGAACACCGCGGAGGACGACGTGGTGGGAGTGTCTTACGGCAGCGGGACGCGTCCCGACGAGTTTATAGGCGTGCTATTCCAGGCAGCCGCCTCGACGTTCGTGTCGGTCCTTGGATGGGCATTGCGGTACGCTCGCGGCGGGGGGATACACATAACGTTCGCGTGGGCATTGTCCCGGTAGAGGTCATAGAACCATCATCGCGCGCCGTGCACTGGCATGCGACGATATATCTTCACCTGACCGAAGCGGTACCCGTGCTCATGGGATGCAGGACGCGTCTCCGCGCGCGCAGCCCGCTGCTGGCCAAGAAACCTTGAGAACCGCGGGGGCCGACGTGGCGGGAGTCGGGCGCGTCCCGACGCGTTTATAGACGTGCTATTCAGGGCAGCCGCCTCGCACGGTCTGGGGTCTAAAGCTTGCGGACGCATTGACGGTGTCGGCTCGGGGATCGATGGGCATCGCGGTGAAGGGAGTACACAGAGGCTTCTAAGCGTAGGCATCGTTCCCGTAGGGGCAAACCGGTCATAAATCCATCGTCGCGCGTTGTGCACCTGTGTGCGACTATATAGCCCTCACCTGACCGAAGCGGTACCCGGCGGCGCCCCTCCTGCTACCCGCCTTTGGCAGGTGATATATGCGCTCGTCCGTCCTCACCCCTCCCCGTGACTGCCCTTGCTTCGAAACGCGTTCGAGGCCCGCGATGTGGCGACGTGTGTATAGGGTATTGCGCATCCCGGTCCCATGCATAATACATGTACACTGTTCACGTGCGGAGTACGCGACATGCCTGCGAGACTCCGCGATATCGCGGCCTGCCTTCCATGTCCCTTGGCTCCAGTCAATGAGATCCGCGACCGCCCTACAATAGACACCTAGACACCTAAACACCGAAATACTGCAATACCGCACTGCACACGACGGAGTCTCGGAGACAGACGTCAATATTCAATATCGGTATCACTATTATTCTCGTACTGGTACACGGTATTAACATATCGGACCGGAGACCCGAAGACGGTAGACCCTTGGTATATGTATGGCGAACTGGAACGGAGGACGCGCGCGGGCGTGTTTTTTGGGTACTTTTGCTTGCTTTTGTTCGTATGACGCGATGGGTGGGGCGGCGGGCTGGTGGTGGTGGTGGTAGTGGGACGACGACGACCTAGTGGTGGTGGTGGTGGTGCCCACACGCCGACGGCGCCGCTGGTGCCGCCGATGTCGATGCCGCTGTCGATGAGGATGGCGATGGCGAATCAGACGAGGACTCGGACTCGGGCGCGGTCATGTCGAGGACGACGCGCCCGACGAGCGTGCGCTTCTCCATCGCCTCGTACGTCCTGCGGCACACGCGTGAGTGGATCCTCGTCAGGAAGAAGGGAGAGCGGAGACTCACTCCTTGAGCGCGGAGAGCGGCTTCAGGTCGTAGAAGCAGCGCACCTTGCCCGACGCCGCGATGTCGAGCGCCTCGTACGCGTCCTGCCGGTTCCTGTCGTCCCACACAAACACACCGTCAGCCCCGCCCCCAAGAAAAAAAAAGAAGGAAAGAAGACACACGCACCCGACGTACGACCCCAAAATATTGATGCTCTTCGTGACCGTCCAGAAGATGTCCGCGTCGAGCGTCGCGCGCGCGGGGAGGCCCACCGCCATGAGCGTCCCGCCCGGGCGCAGGTAGTCCACCGCCTGGCGGTACGCCTCGGAGGTGGCGGCGGTGACGACTGCCGCGTGCGGGCCGCCGTTGGTGATGGACTGGATGTCTGCCACGATGTCTTTGGACTCGCGGAAGTCGATCCAGCGCTCCGCGCCGAGGGAGAGGCAGAGGGATTTTTTGGCGTCGCCGGTGTCTGCGTACGAGGATATTATGGGGAAGGAGGGAGGGAGGGAGGTTAGGACGTTGGATGTGGTTTCGAGTTAGAGACATGTGGATACGCACCGATGGCGAGGACGCGGAGGCCCGCGGCGGTCGCGTACTGCACGGCGAGGTGGCCCAGCCCGCCGCCCGCGCCGGGGAGGACGATCCAGTCGCCGAGCTTCGCGCCGGAGTACTTGATCGCGCGGTACACCGTCAGGCCCTGCGGTGTGCGGTTCATCAGCATTCACTGTGAGGAAGAACAGAGACAGAGAGAGACGGAGACGCACGGCACAGAGGATGGACGCGGCCTCCGCGCTGGCGAGCCCCGCGGGGATGGGCGTGACGTGCCGCACGAAGGAGCGCACGTATTCGGAGAAGGTGCCGTCGACGGTGAAGCCGCTGAAGGCCGCGTGCGGGCAGACTGCGAAGCATTTATTTGTGCGGGGTCAGAATGTGCGTGTATGCGCGACGCGCGACGCACCTTGCTCGAGGCCCTTGCGGCAGAACTCGCACTCGCCGCACGCGTCCGCGAGCCACTTGATCCCGACGCGGTCGCCGACCTTGACGGGCGAGCGCGCGGTGTGCTCGCCGATCGCGACGATGATGCCGACGCCCTGCACCACAACGAAACCTTTTAATGACCCAGACACACGCATATACGCCCACACAGACGCAGACGCACCTCATGCCCGCCGATGAGCGGCGTCTTCGCGGGGACAGGCCAGTCGCCCTTGGCGGCGTGGAGGTCCGTGTGGCACACGCCCGTGCACTCGAGCTTGACGAGGCACTCGCCGGGGCGGAGGTCCGCGGGCTGCGGCACGGGGTGGTCGGCGACGATGCGGAGGGCGGCGCCGGGGCCGGGCACGATGGCGGCGCGCTGGGTCTTGGGGATCGTCGTCCCTGGGAGGGTTGCGAGCGTCCGTCGAAGGGCGGGTACATTGGGGAGAGAGGCCCGGGCGAGGGTGAGACGCGAGCTGGGGGTCGTGAGCCGCGCGTGCAGCCAGCGGTGGGCGGGGCGTGCGGCGGTGCGTACAGGGGCGAGCATCCTGGAAAGAGTGAGTGGGCTCCTTCGCTGCGCGCGACGCTTTAAATAATAAACAGCTGCTCGAGCCCGCCGCTATCAGCGTATAAGTACGCGCTGCGATCGCGGTGGGTGCTTTTGCGTCTGCCCCTGTGACTCTGCGCGGGAGTCATGTCCTGCCTGCTGATAACAAAAGCTGAGGATCATATTCTCGAATGGCTTGGGCTGAGGTCGGGCTGGCTAGAACGCGCGCAGAGCGCGTGCGCCCGGAAAAGATTTCGCCTGGGGACGGGGGCTGCCGGTGGCGGCGTGGGCGTGCTGGGGGGCAGCTGATTGTCGTGCGCCGTGATTGTGGGCGTTGGCGCCGTCGCGCACGACGCCCGACGCCCCGACGCCGTCCTGGAGAACCGTCCCGTTCCGACAGCGGATTAAGCTTTCAGATCGCCTGCTTCGGCGTCGATCCCGGGCCGTCGGCTCGCTCAGATTATACCGGAATTGTACTTTCCACGCCGTCTACGCCGTCCAGTCCGGCCGTTCACGCTGTCTATGCCGGCCGTCCAGGCCGTCTACGTGGCGTGTACAGTGGGACGTCCGGCTGTCCACGCCGGACTTCCGGCGTAAACCCGACACTTGCCCTTTTGAGCATGAGTCGTCCCGGTCATCCTGGTCGTCGAGTCGTCGACGCGTCCACACGTCCTGGCATCCGACTTGTACTATCAGCCCCGTAGCAAGGTATATGAGACTAGTATACATGTTTGTATATGATCTCATTATGTTGGATAGCTTTTGAAGGGAGATTTACACGGTGTACACCTAAAGTCGGGAAAACACATGATGATTATTAGAACTAGTTTCTATTGGGTCATCCTATGCTTCAAAGTACATGCTACAATACATAATACTGGGTGTATTTGCTACAAGCTGCATATGATCAAGCTGTATTCACGCGATGATGTGGTATGCTCAGTCGCAGACCTTTAGATCTCAAGACGGATGGACGGCGTAGACGGGCGGCTCGTTCGCGGTGAGTTGCAAATGAAAATCGAATAAATGATACGTCGAAACACAGCACCTCTAATACATGAATCTCCCGCAAATGCGATGCGTTCACACCAGACATGTTAAAGTACAGAAACTTTCGATTTACAGCTGTCTACGCCGTCCAGGCCGTCCACGCGTTCCGGACATCCGGCGTAGACACGTGGACTCGCGGCGTGGACGGCGTGGACGGCGTCGATTGTACAATTCCTGTACGTTCTCGGCTCGCTCACTCTCTTGGCGCCCGTCTCGCGTGGGACTGGCGCCCGTGTTTGGATTCGAACGCTTTGCGGCGTCGCTGCTGCTCTCTCCTCGACCTCGACGGCGACCTCGACGGTGGCGACCACGACTCACGACCCGCACGACACTCTAATTTAATACACTACACTACAGCCTACCTAATACACGATGCCCTCGGTGCTGGACAGCCCGCCGCGCGCCCCGCCCGCCAAGTACCGCACCCCGCTCGGCACGCGCTGGGAGAAGGAGAAGGCCGCCGCGGGCAGCGGCGCGTTCGACTACCCCGACGACGCGCGCTTCGTCGGGCCCTGGGTCGTCGGCGAGTGCGTCGGCAAGGGCGCGAGCGGCCACGTCAAGGTCGCCCGCCACCGCCGCACGGGCCAGCTCGCCGCGGTCAAGATCCTGCCCCTCCAGCCGTTCGCCGCCTCGCGCGCGACGGACGCGGCTTCGCAGGCGAAGTCGGAGAAGCAGCGCCTCGGCGTCGACCGCGAGATCACCATGATGAAGCTCATGGACCACCCGAACGTCATGCGCATCTTTGACGTCTACGAGGGCGAGAAGGAGCTCTATCTTATTCTTGAGTACGTCGAGGGCGGCGAGCTGTTTGATTTCCTCGTCAACCGCGGGAAGCTGCCGCCGCTGGAGGCCCTGGGGTATTTCAAACAGATCGTGTACGGCCTGAACTACGCGCATACATTCTCCATCATCCACCGGGACCTCAAGCCAGAGAACATCCTCATCCATTCCCTGGACCCCCCTTTGATCAAGATCGCAGATTGGGGTATGGCGGCCTTCGCACCCCCGACCCTCCAGCTGGAAACAAGCTGTGGCAGCCCCCATTATGCGAGCCCCGAGATCGTGAACGGTCACAGGTACACCGGGACGGCGACCGACATCTGGAGCTGCGGCGTGATCCTTTATGCGCTGCTGACTGGGCGACTCCCGTTCGACGACAAGAACGTCCGGACGCTGCTGGGCAAGGTAAAGACGGGGCGGTACGACATGCCGGCCTTCATCGACCCCGTGGCCAAGGACCTTCTGGGGCGCATGCTCGTCGTCGACGTCCGGAAGCGCATCTCGGTACGCCCGCTCTAAACACCGTATTCCGAATGCTCACTTCTGTCTTAGATGGCTGAGATCCTGGCCCACCCGTGGCTCGAGGGCTTCACCCCCGGCATCCTCTACGTGCCTGCCCCACCGGTGTCTGAGCTGGCTAAACCTCTCGCGTCTGCTGCACACATCGACCGCGACCTCTTTCAGTCTCTCTGTGTGATCTGGGGACGCCACTGCGATCTGGACAGCATCAAGGCCGACCTGCTCAGCCCGCCCGGCGAAGGGACCCTGGCGAAGGCGTTCTACTTCCTGCTGCAGAAGCACCGCGAGCGCGCGATGGAGCAGCACGGCATCCTCATGGACGACATCCTCAAGTCCCCCGGCAAGGTCGTCACGAAACAGTACTCAGCCCCCAAGGCCCGGCCCAGGAAAGCGTGCTCCGAGACCCTGCCCCACGCTGAGATACAGGCGACGGCGCAACACTTGAGAGCTATACAACGCGCCTCTGCGTCCTCCTCCCGCGCCCCCTCGCCCGCGCGGGCCGCCCCGCTCGCGCTGCAGATCCCCCCGGACAGAACGTCGTCGCGCGCGCACCCGCCCTCGCCCGTGGGCCCCCGCCCGCAACGCCCGCGCCCGACGTCCTCCCCCGTCGGCGACCCGCGCCTCGCCGGCCTCGTCGCCCCGGGCGCGTACCTCCCCAAGCAGGACGCGCGCGCGCGCCTGCGCGCCGGGGCGCACGCGCCGTCGCTGGACTCGGCGGCGGCCGCGGAGACGGCGCGCGCGGCGCAGCAGATGTCGGAGATGATCGCGAGCCTGCCGCACCACTCGCAGCCGCTGCCGCCGCGCCGGAACACCGCGCACTCGGTGTCGTTCCTCGGGCGCGCGCCGTTGGGCGGTGGGGGTGTTGGGAACGGCGGTGGGGGAGGCGGCGGTGTGCTCGGGCAGCCGTTGAGGGACGTGGAGATGCCGTCGGTGTCGTCGGTCATCCACGCGCCCGTGCCCGTGCAGGCGTCGCCGGCGAAGATCCTGCCGATGATCACGGCACCGAGGGTGCGCGACCCGGACCTGCAGAAGCAGATGGACCAGTACGCGTCGATGGTGAACGCGCAGGCGATCAGCTTCAACTCTGGCCGACCGGCGGACTCTGTACTCTCGCCTGTGGCTGCTCAGGACGTCAGCGTCAACGTGGTCTCTTCGCCGCCTGGGTCTTCTGGGGTTCAGTCTATGTCTACTGGGGCTCCGTCTGTGTCTACTGGGGCTCATGGGTCTGCATCTGGTGCCGGGCGACACTCGCATGCGCATACGAACGAGAACGCTGGGGAGAACAAGGAGAACGTCGAGTATCAGCGCAACGTCCCGGTCAAGAAGTCTTCTCAGGGCGGTCTTGGCTTCGGGAACTCGGTGCCTATGCCTGTTGCGCCCATGGGTAAGGAGATGGCCAACCTCATGTACTTCAACGGTGCGGAGAAGAGGAGAGAGCGCAAGCCGCATCATCATCGTAAGTATACGGATTCGAGTCTTGGACGTGTCATGCTCATTCGTTCCCCTTGCTCTGCAGCATCCGCCCCTCCGTCCTTCGACATGGTCGGTTCTCCCAACTTGCAGAAACGTCCAACCTTCTCGACCATCGGCTCCCCCACGCTCATGTCCCCGCAAACCTCCAGCCTCCTCGGCTCCCCCGCCGTCGGCGAGTTCAAGGGCTGGTTCTCGAACCTCTTCCACTGGAAAGTCCAGTCGTACCTCCTCTACTCGACGGACGACGTCGTCGCGACGCGCACGGAGGCCCTGCGCCTGCTCGATGCGTTCGGCGTCGCCGTGCTCGAGGACCAGTGGGGCGTGATCAAGTGCCGCGTGGACGACGCGTACGACGGCGCGGCGCTCGTGCTGAAGCAGATGCGCTTCCGCGTGGAGATCACGCCCGTGGCGGCGTCGGCGTGCGCACCGTCGGGGACGACGCCGCGCCTCGCGCAGAGCTACAATCAAAGTCAGAATCAGCACCAGGGCCAGCACCAGCACCCGATGTCGCCGCAGGCAGGCTCGATCTCCGCGCTGCGGAGCCGCTCGCAGTTCGAGCGGATCCAGGGGTACGAGACGGTTATCGCGCTCGTGCTGGAGAAGGGCTCCGTCGCGACGTTCAAGCAGGTGCACCAGCGGCTCAAGGGCGAGTGGCGGCTCGATGCGCTGCAGTCGCCGCGGTCGGCTGCGGGCGCGGGCTCGAGCATGGGTACGGGCATGGCGACGCCTGGTTTCGAGCAGCAGCAGCGTGTTCAGGTCTGAGGCGCACGTACATATTCACGAGCTAACTACTCACACTCATTACGACAAACCGATACGATACGCTACGATACTAATATTGTATATTCGATTATGTAATAGATCCACGTCTTTTCTACCTCACTACTAGTCCACTTTGTCCCGTGCTGCTGCTGGCTGCACACCGCCTGCAGCAGCTGCCGCTGCCGTTTTGCGCTGTTTTCGCCAGGCCGCGACTTCACGTAGCACAGCAGCAACGAGGGGCGCAGCGACGGATGCGAACAGTGGGGTATATACGGCGTACTTGTGCTCTGCGGGGAAGTAGAGCAAGGCTAGCATGCCAGGGTTGAAGAACGCGCGCGACGCCAGTGTCAGAGCCTTGCTGGAGAACTGCAGCGCCGCCATGGAGGACGAACGGGCGATGGCTACGGACTGACGACGCTCGTAAGATCATTTGATCAGACGGTTCAGACGCAAGCAGGGGGACGTACGCTCTCTAACGCGGTAAGCGAATCCTGCACATCGTCACGGACATCCCGCCCGACGGGCATATTGTCGATCTGCTTCACGAGGGCGACGATGCTCGAGAGGGTCTCCCTTGTGTTCACGAGGTTCTCTTGGGCACGGTGCCGCACGAGCGCGTCGAGCTGCCAGTCCGAGAACGGCTCCGGGCCGTTAAATGCCACGCCTGGGGGAAGCGAAGGCACGCCCAGGAGGGAGAGTAGTTGCTGCTGGATGATTGCGAACGGGTGGGCGAGGAGCGGAGCGGTGAGATGGTGGGCGGGCTTGTCGAGGATGATGATGCCGCCCCATTGGGGCAGGATGAACGCATCTGAAGATGTCGGTGCGCCTGCTTATTGGTCAGTACGATGTGGATAAAGAACGCTCTACTGTCCTCACCTTGCGAATCAAGTATATATAGCGGGCTATGTTTCGACGAGGGCACGAATAGCACGAAATGCAGCACTGGGTCGTTGGAGACGCTAGACGCTATCCGGACGTGAGTTTACTTCTGTACTAGTGAGTTGTACTTACACAACGTCCATTCTGCTGAGTTGATGAATACGGTCAGATCTTCCTGAGTCAAGCCGTGTTCGGCCTGACTGTCTTCTCCCAAAGCGCGGGGAGCGAACGCTAGTGGGGCATGGAATTGGACCTGGCTTTCGACTGTAAAATTGTGGAGAACTGAGAGTCGGTTGAGAGTGGGCTCAAGGTACTCTGGAATCATAATCAGCCCAAACTGTCACGATATATATTTGACAAGAGACGGACTGCGTGTCGCCTCCTCGACTTCCCAAGAGATCGCGGCGTTGCCAGACGAAGTGTCTTCGTTGAGGAGCGTAAAAGCGAGTCTGAAACGCGGCGCATACTTGACAACCCGGTGTGTTTCGTTCGCGGAACGGAAGTTGTATGGGGCGAGCAACTTGCCCATGGTCTCTGAAAGCTGGTGAGGGTTCTGCAAAGCTGTTCAAAGTATAGTGAGTAGAGACTGGGATTGTACATAGGCACTAACCCGAAGCATCAACAGTCAGATCTCGCCCATTGAGAGTCCAATCGCCTTTATTGGGCTTGCTCAACACTCTGTAATGGCCAGGACCAGTTGTTGGCTTTCATCTGCGTTAATATTACAGACTAATGAGTTGGTAGCGATTACTGACCACATGATTGCTGGTCGTAACCTCCACCGCAAGGCCCTGGTTGCGAATATGATGTTGCAGAGAATTTGAGAACTCTGAAATTAAGCTCTTCTGCTCTGTGGCTGGGAGGTCATCGACCGTGACAGTTACGGGGAAATGCAGCTAGTTCAACGGTAAGTTACCTTTACTGAGACTCAGGCATTGTGATTGTATGCACCTCTTTGCCGTCTAGTGAGTGAACGCGTGCACCTGGCAGGCTCAGTCGATCTATGCTGGTGATCTTCCACCATAAGGGGAGCGCGAGGACGACCACTACCCAGTACGAAATGAGGATCTTCCGTCTTGTCCATACAGACTCGAAAACCAATTTTGAGGGGTCAATGCCGGCTCCTTCAACATTTTGCGGCATTATAGTACAGTCTGAGAGCTATGTGATATCCACATGAGTTAAACGAGAAGACAGATGCTCGAACTTCGAGCTCGACGCGGAGGTTGCGGTTGCCGGTCGCGAACGCGCGCTTGTGACGGCGGCTGTACCTGTTCAGTCTCCGCTTTTTGCACTTAGGGGAACGCTGTGCGGAGCTCAAAAAAGGCCACGAGACGGTGGCTGAGGCTCGAAAGCTTCCAAGTTTCCAACCTCCAAGTCTTCATCGTATTGGCACTCTCACTGGGACTACAGCAAGTACTGTACAGCATTACTCTACATCAGTTAATTATCTCGAGGCTATCAGCTTGCTCTCGTCGGCCGCGGCATCTACTCAGACGCTTCCACTCGAGCACCGCCTGTTACCACTCTCTAGAGCTATTACAAGGCAGCCCTATCCTTTTGTCATTTGATGTCGGTAAAGAATGAGCCCAGGTACTCCGGGAATGCGAGTTTAGCATACGACGTGAGACTCTCATGCACGTTCTTTGTCACTTTTTTTGACGCTAAATATATGTGTCTGTTCTTATACAGAGACCGCCACCAATTCCGGAGCGTAGGCGCAGCCCTTCCCCAGCATCTCCTGGAGGCTATTCTTCGTACGGCAGATATTCACCTGGGAGGACACCGCCTGGTTATCGTGATGGTTATGGGAGTAGCTACCGTCCAGACTCATGGCGGCCCGACCGACCATACTATAATGCACCCTACGGTGGCCCACCACCACCTCCAGATCGTTATGTGCCTCCATTAGCACGAATTTCTGATCAAGATGCATGGAATCGTTCGTCCTGGCGGTCACCGGAAGGGGTGTCTTGGCCGGAAAGGCGATCACCACAATCCTCTCTGTACGAAAATAATTGGCCGAGACCTAGGCGGGATACGATGGCACAACCCATGTTCGAACCTTCTGAAAATTGGAAACAAACACATGGATACTCACCCGAATATCGAGAAGGGTGAATATCCACTTATTTATTATGGAATCCTAACTAACCTTTTTGTTCAGAAGCAAGGATCGCGAGTATGACCGTCATCCCGAGCCTGTCCTGCGAGACCAATCTCCAGATCGTTCTTTCCGAGGTAATAACCCTCAGTCGTTTTCTCCAAACGAGCGATTTCGCCGTTATCCTCCTCCTCAAGACTATCGCGACTCGTATACATACTCGCATGCTCGAACAGATTCGTATCGGCCATTCGCTGAGCGATCATGGGATGCCCCTTTCCATCCAGGTGACTATTCACCGCCCTATGAACCTGTCACTCAGAGAGCTCGTTCTGCCTCGTTCAATCGATTTCCTGGACACAATCGACGGCGGCAGCGGTCGATAAGCGGTGGGTCTCTCAAAGACAACGTCCCGTCACCTATCAGGACACGTACCAATTTGCCTGACCGTGTGCAATACACTGCCAATTCACCTTCCAGCTACACCCCCAACACGAATAGGAAACCATTTGACTCGTATACCGTTTCACCGATATCACCAACTAAGTCAAGGTCACGCTCATCTTCGCGTTCAACACATTCTGATCACATCGAACCCACCGATGCGTCCGCTGTTCGCAATGAACAGTCTGGTTTGAACAAGGTGGATAACGATCCGCTTTCGATACAGCACGACACGACACATGTACCAGGTGCAGTACAGACTCCTGACGTGAAAATGGATGAGGTTAAGGACACGCCCCCTGTGTCTGACTCGGCTGGTGTCTCCCATGGTGAGTTCGTGTCGTCGATCAAGTTTAAGCTCGCGATACTTAACCTGCGCCAAAGAAGCGATCACTACTATTCCAGCTCCAGAAACGCCAGCAGCTCTTGAACTTCCGCAGCAGTCGGATGTTGCAGCCCTTGACACCTCACAGACTTTATCGACTGCCAGCCCTGCAGTGGCAACCACGCCGTCTATACCAATCAATGACAATGAAACGCCTCGGGAAGGCTCGCCTGAACCGGACATTCCTTTGGCAATACAACATCCGATGGCCAATGTAAGCCACCCATCGTTTCCGGTAGGAGGCTCCTCTTTCGGTGAGGAGATCGTACAAGAAATCCCGCCCAGGGAAGAATCGCCTCCTGGAGAGCCCGTTCCATTATCGGAGGCATTGCGTATGGTAGTAGCAATGAGGTTGCAATGCGACCGTCAGACACAGGAAGAACGGGTTGATCCGATTTTGAAGGACAATCTTTTGAAGGTGGTCATCTCACCCCCCTGTCCATTTAATGCTTCACCAGATGCGGTCGTCGAGGAAGTTGCCAGTGAGGAACGTGTTAAACTCCGTGAAGCCTCGTTCAACGCTGCTAAACCATCGCTCGAAGTACGCTTTGCGCAACGACAGGCCGACCTTAGCGAGAAGGTGTCGCAGCTCAAGGAGGATTACCTTGCGCTACACGAACGATGGCTTGTACAATGTGGCAAGCTCGATGACGTCGCTCGTGCGATTGCTCTGCAAGAAGCGGCCGCCACTGCAGGACGTACCACCCGCCGTTCCGCTGCTTCTATGGGCGACGCTGTGCGGTCTGATCTGGAGATGGAGCAGATCATAGCCAGTCTAGGAAATGAAGAGCTCACAGACGCCAACCATCTGGGAGCCAAAAACGCAGCCAAGATCCCGGACATGATCTCTGTCACCACTGGCGAGGTTGAATGCTACTACGACGATACCAACAACGAAGTCGAGAACCCATCGCAGTTCTACACTCCTCACACTCACATGGAAGACTGGACAGACGAAGAGATCACCACGCTTGTGGAAAAATTCGGCGAGTTCCCCAAGCAGTTCGGGATCATTGCGGACTACATACCGGAGAAGACGCCTGCTGAATGCGTGGCGTTCTATTACCTGCACAAGCACAAACATATCGATTTCCGTAAGGTCGTCGCGCGCCGTGCGGCGTCGAAACGCAGGCGTGGTGGGAGGAAGCATAAGAGCAATGCACTTCTCACCGATATCCTCAAGCATGATGACGAGGTACATGCTGGCTCGAGCAGTAGTCGAAGGAAGACTGGATCGGCGTCTGGAGAAACGAGAAGAGGACGCCGTGGTGCAGGTACAGACAAGCAGACACCCACTGAAACCTCCACTCCGGAGCCGGACGCTGTTGAAGGGCGCAAGCGCAAGCGACGTGCCACAGCAAAGGCGGTGGCTTCTGCAGAACAAGAAGAAACGAACGAAGAAGGAGTAAGCATGTTGTTCGACCTTCAGACTTTGTCTATATCACTCACCGCTTCCCCAGGATGCGGAGCCTAAACCAGCGAAGCGTACTCGCCGGACTCGGAAGCCCAGAGCGAGTGCTTCAGCGACTCCTGTAGGAACACCTGGCATCTCTGACGAGGCCTTTGGGTCCGGCCTCCTCGGTACCAAGTTCATCGACCAAACCGAGACGACCTCGAAGAAGAAGACGGCGAGTAGCAATTGGTCTGAAGAAGATAAAGGTTAGTCGTACGGCGGTCATCAAGCAACTCGGGCTCTAATACCCACTGGGCTTTCCAGCTCTGTTCATGCGTCTCTTAGCGCAGTATGGTGACGATTTCAAGCGAATAGCTTCGTCGATGCCCAATAAGGTTTCTACACTCCTCTTGTATGTGCTAGTCTCGTGTTAATTCCATTTACAGACAACCATTCAAGTCAGCTCCTTCTATAAGACAAACTCCTTGTCGATGGGTCTTGAAGCAATTGCGCGTGGTGCACCGAAGCGATCCCCTTCTCCCGGCAATGAGAGTTGGACCGGTAGTGCATTGCCAGGTTCGGGCATGGTCACCCCCAGTATAAGCAGCGCTTCCACACCCGCCGAATCCTATCCCTCAATGAATTACAACGGCTACCCATTTGATTCTCATTATCGTTTGAATGGTCCAACAGTATCGTCCTACGGCCCATACAGCATGTCATATCCCCAGGTTTCAAATCCCGACGGGCCCAACCAGTACTATGCACCTACAGCGGAGTCATTGCGGGCACAATACCCCATGTCCACGGATGCTCAGGCTCGCGGGTACGTATATCATACCCCTGAGGATCGCTACGCGAACCCCTCTCATTTCGTGGCCAGTCCCGGAATAGACACCACTGGCAGCATGTCGTTGCCGGGGCTGTCTTCTAGGCCATTTTCCTTAGGGCAGATCACTTATCAACCACCATCGGCAGCGCCTGCAACCTTCACAACGGCCTTCCGCTCGACCTTTCCTTATTCCAGCCTTTCTCCGGCCAGCTTTGCTTCAAGAGACTCTGGCTTACGGAGTACGAACATGCGAGTATCGCATACGCCGAATGGAGAAGCGTCTCTCATGCTTCCTGGAGAGGGTATTATACCAGGCCTACAGAACACTACAACATTTGACACGCCTTCCTCGTTTGTTCATCCAACTCAAGGATGGACGGCATCATCTCCCCCGACGGCAGGAAACGTTTCCGGATACCTTGCTCATCGGACTAATCCTTCCGGTATGCAGTAGTGATAGCGTTCTTGTTTTGTGCGAGTATTGCTGTTATTCCTGGCTGTGCTCTTGCTGTGTTAAGCTATACATAATATTGCGTGTAGGTTCGGGGTCAGATGTAGAGAGAAAAATACTAATACAGTAGCACAAGCACTCAGATCATAAAGTAGCTCCGATTAGGTACGAAGATTGGTCGCACACATTATCGACGTCCCTCAACCATGATAATATGGTAACCAAAGTTGGTCTTCACCAAGGGCGAGAGAATAGGCTTGTCAACTGAAGATGGCTGTAGAGCGAAAGCAGCGTCCTGGAATGGTCCCTACGGATAGTGAGGTTTAGTCGCCGTGAGGTTTAGGTTGCTAGGAAAGCATTGTATGTAGTGAATGAACCTACCACCATCGATCCTCTTGTCATCCATCCAAGACTTCCCCCCGCTACGAGATCGACTGGTTAACCAGTTATCATGAGATTTTTAAGCATATGAGATCGAACCTTTAGCTTTATCTTCAGAGTACTCTTGTGCCACTTTATCAAAGCGTTGTCCCTCCTATGCTGTCTCAGCGAGAAATTCTGGAGAATCCATCACACAATAGCTACCTGTATCTTCTGCAGCGCCTCGGTGGCTTTGGAGTGCTTTTCGCAGAGAATGTGGCGTACATTCACTGCTGTCGCGGCTTTCAAGCCCCCTTTACCCTGCCGATGGAATTCACGGTTAACAGCGACTCCTAATCCACCACACGTCGCGCACTTTCGCTGTCTTATCTGCAGAGTCATCTGCCTTCGATGCTCCTTTGCCTTTCTTGTTGTCCGCACCCTTTGTGCCAGAGCCTTTCGCCATGATGAAGAATGCGGTTATTGTGAGTTCGACGAGTCTATCCCTAACAGCTGTCGGCTTTTGCCGAGACCCAAAAGGTTAGGGTCACGGCATTTCCCGTGCTCATAGCACAACTCCGCACTCCTTCTCACCGTCGTTGACCACCATATTGTCTTTGAGATCGTCGAGTATGCACTTTCTCCCCATGATTTTCCGCATCCACCATAAAATGTCTGGCAGTGTCATTACATATCCAGTACCAAAATGTTCAGGTTAATCTATCAATTGTTCTTCGACTCCAACCTGCAAAGTTCAAAATCTCGTGTACCCCTCGGTCCAATCAGCAATGTCAATGCCGGTCGCTTACGTGGGAAGCCTACGCAAGGCACTTGCACAGTGCAAGCTCATGTGTGCCTTTTCTGATGCCCATTTGTCGTGGACGCTAACATTCGTCGCTATCCCCGACACA
Source organism: Pleurotus ostreatoroseus (assembly GCA_005298045.1). Lineage (NCBI taxonomy): Eukaryota > Fungi > Basidiomycota > Agaricomycetes > Agaricales > Pleurotaceae > Pleurotus > Pleurotus ostreatoroseus. The sequence goes on along the minus strand of SWBT01000244.1, from coordinate 75,343 downwards.
TATATATACCAGGACCTCGTGTAAGATACGGCAGGAACTCGCGGTCTTCCCTCACCTCTAACATCACTAGTACAAAATGAGCAAGTTCAATCCTTCGCGCGACCTGCTCGATCTTCATGGAAAGGTTGCCATTGTAACCGGTGGAAAGTGCGTACAGCTCATTCACCTGGACGTTTTGGTCTTACTCGCGACATATATGTAGCTCTGGCATAGGGTTTTGGACGGTCTCGCATCTGAGCCGGAAGGGTGCCAAGGTGTACATGGCTGCGCGCAATGAGCAGAAGGCGAAAAATGCGCTTGAGAGGTTGGCAGAAGTCGCGAAAGACTGCAAGGATGTGGGGGAGGTGGTATGGCTTCCACTGGACCTGGACGATCCGAGAGAAGTACAGCGTGCCGCGGAAGTATTCATGAGCAAGGAGAGGCGTCTGGATATACTAAGTCAGTTACTGCAGCAAGCAACATGGACTGTGCTCATAACGTCCTTTCATAGTCAACAATGCTGGGATGTTAGCTGGTCCGTTCGAGAAGACGAAGGATGGCGTGTCGAGGATGATGGTTGTAAAGTACGTGATCCTCATTCAGCCCTTTGCTGTTGTATTCAATGAGTATACTAGCCATATAAGCCCATTCGTTTTCACCAATACCCTATACCCGGTGCTGGAGAAGACTTCCCGCGAAGAAGGAAGTGATGTCCGCGTTATAAACGTGAGCACAAACGCATATACAACGATACAGCGAATGCTGAAAAATGATAGGTTGCATCTATGATCCACACGTAGCTCAAACACACGGATTTTACCTCGCTAGAAGGGTTCAATGAGACGTACGCGTCCGAATATTTTGCAGACATGAAGGTCTACGGTCAGTGCCAGTCGAGAGCCACATGCGCCCTTACCAACCTCTCTCGCAGCGAAATCGAAACTGGCCAACATTTTGTGGACCAAGTCGCTGCAACAACGCTACGACTTTGATGATATAGCTATCACATGCATCTCGCTTCACCCAGGAGGTGTCTATTCAGGTACGTGCCTTCCGCTGTGTTCCTCAATCATCCCCGGTCTAACGTCACGGCGTGCAGAGGGCGTATTGGGCACCTACAAGCACCTACCTCTTGGCCTAGGCTGGGTCGCCACGAAGACAACAAAGTGGGTCTTGTTAGGAGCGGAAGAAGGCGCATATACATCGTTATTTGCTGCAGCGTCTAAGACCGTCAGCGAGAAGCGCCAGGAATACCGCGCGACGTATCTTGTGCCTTTTGGCAAGATCACTACGCCGTCATCTCTAGCTAGGGATGCTGAGCTGGGCCAGGCTCTGTGGAAGACTACAGATCAGATTCTGCAGGATAACTACCAGATGTAGATAATTCGTGCCTTGGGTATGCGTCATATAGTGAGTGCTTCTATTCGGACTGACAGCATGGGGTGTTCATACAGGAAATAGCTTATAGGGTTCCCTCGTTCTCGCTCAATGTATCTCACACCTCCCGTCACGAAAGCTACAGTACTACTGGGTTCGGCGCGAAGTACTTACCACCAGACAGATACGAGGTTAAGTTGAAACCTGTGCGCCGCTATCGTCATGTGAACTCTGGGAGGGGCAACCGAGGACATCACAACAGCGGTCGCCTTTACAGCCTTGACATCGACTATCTGCAACGTGATAATAGAACGTTCACCGGAGTTTACGAGATCCTGTAGTCCCAAGTCTAATGCTGATGCACCCATTGAAGAGAGTTTGTATTGTGAATACCAGTAAGCAGTAACTCCGATTGTACTTCGTGAAACCACTACTTACCAAGCGAGCAGTCTGCATGACAGGTGGGGTATCGATCATCTGCCGTCCTGGGAAGTGTGTACATTATCGTGGATTGCATCCCTCTGTCGGTACAAGAGTAGGCGTTTTATATCCTCCTAGCTGCTTCGCGAAGAAGTACCTGCCGCCACGCCATGTGGATCGCAAGTTATCGATACCCCAAGGGATCAACCGACGTTTATATAATAGAGAGTTCTGGTTGCATCTGAAGGCATCTCTCGTTCCGTGGCCATGTTGCATTCAGTCAAGCTCATCGTGGTCTATCTCACCGCTCTCTTCATCATACGAACCCTGTTCAGATTCATGCACGCCAAGCGCGCGAGGAGGCGTATGCCTCCAGGTCCAAGAGGAATTCCATTCGTGGGCAATATTTTCCAGGTGCCTCAGGATGAAATGTTTCGCAAACTCTCGGACTGGGCGAATATTCATGGTGTGTGTGTTGCCACGTAGTTGAATTAAGATCGCGCTCAATACCGATTTGCGTTCATAGGTCCTATATTCTCCTTAAACATGGCTGGAAAGCCCGTAGTCGTCCTGAGCTCTCTAAAAGTAGCTAATGAGCTGTTGAGTAAGCATGACATTACTACTACGAGGACTAATCACTATATTGTCTTAAAAGATAAACGATCCGCTATCTACAGCAGTCGACCCCCAGCAACTGTGGTCGGGGACATTCTTGCTGGTGGTAGGTCTATCGTTTCGCTGATATATGGCCCACTGTAAGTTCCATCTATGACTCATCATGTCAAGAGCCACACTCTGAGAGAACACAGATGGAGAAGCTACCGCAGAGCGTTGCATGAAGCAATGGGTAGTCATACACTCGAGACGTATAGAGACATACAAGAAGGACAAGCACGCGATCTGCTGCATCGTCTCCTGAACGATCCGGAACGATGGACGTTTCATGTGGAAAGGTATAGTCATCCACTCAACGTCGAAATTCCTCCGCTAATAATTCCTGACTAGGTCTATATCTCTTGATATCGTCCAACTTGTCTACGGAACTACACTGCCTGAGAAGAATCATGAATACATGTGGGGGCGGTGTTTGCACCTTCTACATACTTACTTTCACCTGGAGCACGTTGGTGCCATTGTCGAAATCTTCCCGTTCTTACAGTATTTGCCATCAGCGTTGGCTCAGTGGAAACGCAAGGCTCAAGACATGTGTCGTGAGTATGATGGGTTATTCGGGATGTGGTTGAACGAAGTGAGGAGCACAATGGTTTGTACTACTACTCCTTGAGTCCTTGTTAGACAAGTTAGAGTTGACCCGGAAGCTCATCATATAGGATCAAGAAAGCAGCCGAGATTCGTTGAGCGGACGCATGCTGAGAGTACAACACAAGCTGAGTCTCAGCTCGCTAGATGTCGCGTGGCTTGCGGGATGGGGAGGTCTGTCAGCCGGTATAGAAACGGTGCGCATACGTTTGATAACTATTACCAGGCTATATCATCGGTAACGCCGCCCCTTCAGAGCCCCAGCCTGCTGATGGCATTCGTACTGGCTATGATCCGACATCCAGAGGTCATGCGCAAAGCTCAGGATGAATTGGACGAAGTACTCGGACGTGAACGCCTTCCAACGTCAGATGACAGCGACAGTCTAGTCTACATCAATGCAGTCGTAAAGGAGCTTCTTCGATGGTGGCCGGTTGCACCATTAGGTTTGTGTTTGATTATCGTGTAATAATCCGAAGTATTAATAGGTTATTAGGTATACCGAGGAGCGCTTTGCAGGTTGGTTGTACCCTGCCCTGTTACCGTGGACGTTTCTGATGTGCTCCATGCAAGGATGATTGGTACAATGGCTATTTCATTCCCAAGGGTCAGTGCTCTAAACATTCTTATTAAGCAGTGTCTGAAGGCTTGATTTGCAGATACTACAGTCATTGCAAATCTATGGTGAGTGCGCACTCGAAAGGCCCTGGCTGATCACTGAGGATTCGATACAATCAGGGCCATGGGACATGATGCCGACGAGTTCCAAGATCCAGAGGTTTTTCGACCCGAGCGTTTCCAGATGACTTGCGTTATGATGTATTGTATGATATCAAATCGCGGAAGCCTTTTGCTTTCAGCTTTGGTAGACGGTGGGGTTCCTTTCGACATTCTACCTTGATTTCATCTCATTAGACTGGGTCTCCACAGTATATGTCCGGGAATCGACGTTGGACTGCGCATACTCTTCCTCAATATAGCGCACTTACTCTGGGCATTCGAGTTCAGTCCTGCCATAGACGATTTTGGAAACCCTATACTTCCTCCCATGACTGCAGTCGATGATACGGGTGCGACAATGTGAGTATCTCGGGCTCGTCGCAGCTGATAGAAGTTGATGTAAGATCATGACCGACTATAGCCGTCCCAAAGCGTTCAAATGTTGTATTCGTCCGCGTTTTGCTGAGATGGCAAACATACTGGCTGTCTATGAGGCTGGAACTAGCAGTGACGTATCGTAGTACAATATTTCATGAATCTCTGGGTTCATTGTGAGGGACGGAGTATGCCGGCGGACCATCTTCCCGGTTTCCGGCCCGATTTAGGCGGACGTCTGCCAGAAGCGCGCGACGCTTTGCTCGAGCTCGCAAACCGTGACACCCACCACGACCTGCTCTACTTCTGTCCGTTGCGAACATACCCTCATTCTATACTGCATACGATGTTTCTCAACTCAAATCTTCGCTGCCTCCCTTCACTCGACGCTGTGTCTTATCTTGTTTATTGCCATGCTCTCGGCCTGTAGTCGAAATGGATTGCGTCTCACGGCAGAGGAACACCTGCTCCGGAAACCGTGTTCAGTGAAGGTCGATCCGTGCTCGGTCTCTAGCGCAATTTGCTTCCGGCGGACGAGAATAGAATGTTCAGCTTGCATTGCATTACTGTACGTTTACTCTTTTTACATTCGTTGTTTTTCGCTTCACGATATATACACAGACACTGCCATCTGTGTCAAACAAAATCTATGGTCCGACTGTCTCGTTGACTTGCCTCGTTGCACTCAGAAAACCCGCGGACAATCTAAAATTTCCGCTGCGGCAACGACACCACGAATTACGAGTTGGCTGGGATGCCAAGCTTGTTCCGCGGGCGGTCTATATCGTGGTGAGTAGGTGCGGTTGCTACTATCCATTCCTTTGCACGCTGACACCGGGTCTACACCAACAGTCCACAAATATATGCCGCAGGATACAGCCGCCATCAAGTTGGAAGTGCAAACCTTCATCTGCCCATTTTGCGTCGTTCGCGAACGTGGGTACGCACAGCCTCTTAGTTTTTTACTAGCATTACTTCCTTACCGATTCTTCTTTCACAGCAAGCGATATACAGAGCATGGCTCTCCTATGAAGGCGCTTTATCGTAGTCGGGCCCTTTCCGCACCCTGGGTGTGAGCACAGCAAGCGAGGCTCGCCGTGGTACTTTTGTGCGACTGAGCTTCGCCTTTTCACGATACGCTTCTATGTCGCGCAAGTTTCCGATCCTGTCCTCCTATCTGACTGTATTCCTTGGACATCACTACCGATCAAACTAGGAACGCACGCCATCTTCCCTGACTCCCCAATGGCACGTAGAGGGCTGCTACAGCACGCGCTCATCTTCGTACTCGTACGGTACAGCCCAAGTACAGCCCCTAGTTCAATGAGACGAAGCAGCCGTGAATGTGTTTGCATCTCTCACCACCCCATCGATTCCCAACACCTGCGATGCAAACAAGACCCTTCGGTGGCCTGATCCTCCAATCGGTGCTGTGCCATATCCCTTCTGAGCTCGCTATAGCCTTACACACGACATATACGGCGCTACCCTTGTCCGCAAACGCGACACAACGAAACACTTGCGACTTCCTGGGACGGTTATTATGCCCTCGTCTGCCTCACAGAAGCATTCGGTGCCGTTCTTCTGTTTGGATCCTGTGCATCTCGCTTCGCTGGTACACGGAACCCCTGACTCGCACAGCCAGCCTTCGTATATGGCTTCGACAGAGTGGGTGTGGAAATCAGCGAGGCATTGTATCAGCACGTTCACGTCATATCGCCTGAGGATAGTCCTGACCGCCCAAGGTCCGTGTATGCGGCTTCCTACTTTCATAGATGGCTCTGTACTGATCCGCACATACTGCATCGATTGTTAGGAGACCATGACACTGGAAGACAACACGCACTGCACGATACGGTTCGATAACGCTCTGCGTGAGAGACCCATGTACAGCCGTACATTACGGCCGCACATTCAACAGTTGGTTATGATGCCTCGCGGTGTACGACATTCCCAAGAATCAGGCTTCTTTCCAGGCCGTGTTATGGGCCGTACCGACATGCTGCACACGTTGATGGCAAACCAATGCTGCACAGCCCGGCTATCGGTCCTCCTTTAATTGCCTTCCCCTCCATCCGGATGACGGGATCCCTGTGCGACCTTCTCCCCCTCGTCGCTCACTCATTCATCCATATGGAATTCTACATTCGGCCGACGTGGCCATTCACCGACACAGAGCTCTACCATTCCTGGCACGGCCTCGCAGTGACGGTAGAATACGATGTCGTCCGATTGTGGCTGGTTAGCTCGGTCAGATGCTGGAGAAGTACGCGTCCTGACAGAAAGTACAAGGTCAGCATGCCGTGGACCTATTGGCAGGCTTGTGTGAGTTTTTTCAATGTCTCTCTCAAAATGTGTCGCTCACCTACGAGATCAATATTCAAGTGTCTGCTTTTCGAATACAGAACTGGGCAAGGGCTACCGCAACGATCACATCTATTGCTGTCTCTCAGCCACATTCAACATTGCGGTATAACTTCCTCACCAGACATTCTCTCGAGTCGTGAGCTTGAGACACACTACAAATCTGGCGACCTGAGTTCATCGCGGTGGGATAGTTCCAGCGCTTTCGCTCATGGCAACCGGCATCTAGCAAGGGCGTGTAGACTAGTTTGCCGTGACTGGGCGGAACAACTCCCGCTCGGTGACCCCAATCCGAGAGTCGGGGACGGTGTCGTCTGGCATTGCGTAGGAGACGAGTGGCGGGTTCTCCCGCAGAGACACTGGGCATGGGAGTTCCGAAAAATCGAATGGTGGATGGAAGCTCGCCGCCAGGACAAGCGTTGGAGAGAAGGACAAAAGCCCTGTAGGGAATGGTATCAGAAGGCGAGTGTCATCGGAACTACCTAACATCCTAAATACTGACATATAACAATCGATAGCTGATACAGCCCATTGATGACATTCGACCGGAAGCTAATATACGGTCGACGATGTCGTCGTTGTCTGCCACAAGGAAGCAATACCGCACTCGCCTGGACCCGTCTTTTGGTCTTCTCTTCCTGGAGAATGTCCGCGACATGAATGACCGGGAGTTGGCTCGGACGTGCAGGCTAGTGTGTCGCCGCTGGGCGAGACGGTTTCCGATTATAGTCCCGGAACGAGGCAAACTGTGGCTGAGAGAGGGCGTGATGTGGTATTGGATGGAAGGAGACTGGTGTGTCTTGCCTAGCGGGTACTGGGCGTGGGTGTTCCAGGACATGGAGTGGTGGGCACAGAGAGTCTGTCGAAGGCTATTCGATTGTAGTCGATTGAGGTGTAGATGTAAGGGATGGTGTCCTAAGGTGCGCGCCACCAATTTGAGCGGTCTCATCGGACTGAGTATGATCTCGCAGCTGCTGCGACTTGACGATGACATAGTTCGACGAATTCCCGAGTACTCGCCGTCAGCGGTGCGGTCGCTCGAGCGCAGACCACCAGCCTTCGCCACGGGGTCATCACTTCCACCCGAGGTCTTCAAATACATCTGCAATGCCGTGGATAGCGAGTCATGGTCATGCAGGCTGGTGTGCCGATACTGGAATGAGCAGTGCACCTCGCGCGTCTTTGAAACGATTGACATGAAAAGAATGCCTGAGCGCATTCGGGCACTTTGGCGAGTCCGGGCACATCCGACGTTTAGGCCGCATGTCAAGATAATCGATGCGGTCCCTAACTATGACGCGCACTCGAAGTTCCCGTGGATCCACCTCCTCGCCCAAATCTGTGCCCCCACCCAAGCTGTTTGGCTCGGAAACCTTCACGAACAGAACCGTCTTTGGTTCCGTTTCGGAAAACAGAAGAGCCGCTCTATCCACTATGCCCTGCCTCGATCGGTCCCTCGGTCCTTCTCTTGTGGAATTCGACATCTGGAGCTGTATAAGTTGAACGTACGCCAAGTCGAGGATCTGATCCATTTAGCATGCGAGCTGCCCGATCTGGAATGGTTCAGGTGCCATAGCTTGACAGTCGACTCGCTCCCTTCCGAGCTTCCCCGTCGTCGACCCCGAAAGAGCTGCAATAAGCTCAAACAGGTCGACTTGTACCACGCAGTGTTGGCCAAGACGGATGCGGAGTCCACGCCGCCGCTGATAATTCCGGTGCTCAGCCTGTTCCTGAGTGCGTACGATGCGGCATCCTGGTTCTCTGACGACGAAGTTACTGCCTTCCTGGCTATACTCTCCCTCGCATACCCCTCGTTTAGTAGTGCTTGTTGGCGCGCCTACGACTCAGAGAAGCATACTCGCCAGCTTGGTACGTCCCCGTCCCCTCATCAACTCATCCTGTATCCAAAGCCGCATTCTGATACTCGGTTTCACACATCCTATCCCATCTAGAGTTCGGCTCCTCCACGGGGTATTATGGTCATCCACATGTGGACTTCCGTCCTAATGTATCGTCAGCACGCAACGGGCGAAATTCCATTACACTCAAAGTCGGCATCCAATATGGCTCTGTTGAACCTGGAGACTCTCCTGATCACTGGAAAAACTTGAATAAGACATTCGGCAGGCTTTATTCTGAGTCGCTCGTTGTATTCACCCAAGTCGTGTTTGGATTCAAGACGCGAGAAGACATGATTCGCTTCGCAGAAAATATTCTTGAGCAGCAACCGTTGACCACTGAACGTTACACGGTGCAATTTAGTGTCTTATCGGACAAGGAGGACGATGGGTATTGGTATTGGTATCAGGCCTCGTTAGACTCGGAGGAGCTCCGAGGTGTGTCTCTGGTTGACTGCATGCCTCGAAAATATGCTGACCCTACGACGCAGGCGAGCCGAAGGAAGACTTGCTCGATGTCTATCCATGATGAGTCTCCGCTGTGACGATACCCAATCCCAAGCCTCTTCTCACGATATATCTTTGATCTATTTCTGTCCTGTGCCTACCGTACCGAACAATATTCAGCTCGTCCAAAATGCCGTACTCGTTTCCTCAGCCTGTGAGCAGCACAGCTACAAGGCCCCAACTACTACACATCCTCACCAGCACGCCCACCTGCAACTTGAAGCAGAAAACTGTGCATGCATACTCCGTTCTCGTCTTTTTCCCGCCATACATTTCTGTACTCGCCAGCTTATACGATGTCGACGATGGCAAAGACGCCTGTCCTCATAGCTCAAAGCGTCGGGGCTGCTCACCATGCCTCAAGTAATTTCCGTGCGACCCATCAAATTACCCTCGGATACCTGTTTCCCGCGTTTATTGCGCTTTCCATCGTGTCCGTATGCTTTGTATCTTTGAGTCGCTTAAGTCGAATCGACGAGCCCTCACGGAAACTGTAAATTTGAAGATGGACATTTAAGTGATGTCGGAATGCGTCGTACTAACTGGCTAGCAAGATTCAACTGGCCGCCTATACATCCTGCGCGTACGCACTGCCATTAAGCAATAGTCGTTGATCAGATATATAATTTAGAGCATGAGCCTGAGGCCCATATGCTAGTAGCCCGCCTTTGATTCCTCGCTCGTTCTGGCACGCCTGACCGGCGGTATCGTCAGTCTGAGTTGGTGCCGTAAATTCTGCTTGTAAGTTGGATTATACAGCATGATGAACAAAGAGCATAACGAGTTTCGTATATCCGTGGTACCGAAAGTATCTGAGTTCCAACTGAGTCCTGCCCACCAGGTATTCGGAAAGCTTCAGCTTGTCGAACTCGACAAACACGCGTCCGAAAAGCGACAACTCGCGTGTTATATTTACTCTACGTCACTCGTATTTGCCTCCCGCGCGAGCCTACGTTGCAGTCGGTGTATGGGTTGAAACTTGAAGTTGAACGTTGAAGTGGCGAGGCGAGATGCCAGCAGCCAGCCGTCGGACCGGAATCCGGGCCGACAAGCGCACGACGAGCTCCGCGCTCATTGCGGCAACAACAGCTCTTTTCAAGTTCCTCTCACTCACCATGCGCATGTCCGACGGCTCACACAGTCTCTGCATCACACTCAACATTTATTCAGCCGGGAAGAATGCTGAACATGTTACCTTTCGCAGACGCTGCCCCACTCCTCAAATTACACGGTGGACTTAGGGATAGACACAAAATCCTAGTGGTTCTACGGTCTGAGGGAGCCGGTCGTAGGCGTTGGCGAATTCAACGAGCGGACCCTAGGTACGTCTTTGGACTCTCACACAATGGCTTGCGGCTAATCTTCATGTTCGTTAGGGTATCGCCGGGTGCAGTACAAGCCCATAGGTCGAGAGTACTCTAGGAGATTTGGTCGGCTGTGTTATTGTTACTTCGTGGTGCGCTTCTCCTTGGGATAGAATCTTGTTCCCGTGCTTACCATGCCTTTTCAGGAGAACGCCCTGGGGCAACCGCAAAAACCGCAGGCGAGGCTCGCCTGGGAGCGCTTGCGCAATCAGGCTTTGCCTTTGCACGTACCTGACTGTGTCGCGCAAGGTTTTCACCCTATTCTTCTATCTGTATATCTTCCGTGGACATCGCCACCGATCAAGTTGAGGACGTGGTCCGTCTTTCTCGGCCGCCCACTAGCATGTCGCCAATTAGCACAGCACCATCTTCTCTTCGTACTCGTAGAGGACAGCCTCCGAGCCCAATAGGACGGAGATACGTTTCCTTCATCTCTCAATGCCCCGCCAATTCCCAGCCCTTATGATGCCAACAGAACTCTTCGGCAGCACACACCAAGCGCGGCTCCGTCATCGCGCTCGTTCATATTCTGACCAGCAACATCGATGCTGCTACCCAGCTGCCTGCAAACGCGATGCAACAAAATATTGGCGGTCTCCTGTGGCGACTATCATTTCCGCATCTGCCTCGTTCAGCGCCGATGTTCAGTCTGGATCCTGTGCATCTTGCTTCGTGGGTACATGGGATTCTTGACTCGCACAGCCAGCCTTCCTATTGGTTTCGATGTGGCAGGACAGGAAACCAGTGGGTAGTAGCACGCACACTTCATATCGCCCGAGGATAGTCTTGGCCGCCCGATGTTCGTGTATGCGGCTTACAACTTTCATTGATGGTTCTGTACTGATGCGCACGTACTGTATCGATTGTTAGGAGGTAATGACACTGGATGACAACACATACTGCACGATACGGTCTGATAACGCGCTTCGCGTGAGAGACCCAAGTACGGCTGTGCATTATTCGACAGTTGGTCGTGATGCTGCACGGTCGTCGGTGTACGAGCGTCCTAAGGGTCAGGCCTCAGGGTTCCTTCCAGGCCGTGTTGTGGACATTGTTGCATACGTTTATGGCAAACCAATGCTCCACAGCCCGGCTATCGGTCCTACTTTAAAATGCCTTCCCCTCCATCTAGATGACGGGATCCCTGTGCGACTTTCTCCCCCTTGTCGCTGGCTCACTCATATACATGGCATTCTACATCCGGCCGACGTGGCCATTCACCTCCAAAGAGCTCTTTTCCTGGCACGGCCTCGCAGTAACGGTAGAACACGATGTTGTCCGATTGTGGCTAGTTAGATTGACAGAATGTTGGACAAGCAAGCGTTCTCGTAGAACGAGGAAGGTCAGCATGCGGTCGATCTTTTGGCAGGCTGCAGTGAGTTGTTTCCATGTTTTTTTTTTCTAAAAATGTCTCGTTTACTCACGAGATCAATATACAAGTGTATGCTCTTCGAGTACAAGACTGGGCGAGGACTACCGCAACGATCACAATTATTGTTGTCTCCCAGCCACATTCAGCATCACCGTATGGCTTCCTCACGAGACATTCTCTCGAGTCGAAAGTTTGAGACACGCTACAAGTCTGGCAAGTTGAAGTCATGGTGGTGGCCCCGCGAATTTTATACAGATACCTTTGCCAACCGGCTTTTAGCAAGGACGTGTAGATCAGTCTGTTATGACTGGGCGAAGCAGCTCCAGCTCGGTGACCCCCATCTACGAGTGGCGGACGGTGTCGTCTGGTATTGCGTAAAATACGAATGGTGGGTACTTCCGAAGACACACTATGCATGGGAGCGTCGGTCAATCGAGTGGTGGATGGAACAGGGCTATGGTTGGAGAGGATTAGCAAGTCATCCCAAGGCATGGTATTTGAAGGTTAGTGTCATCGGACCTGCCTGACATCCTGACTTCTAACATACAACAATCGATAGCTGATGCAAGGTAATATACGGTCGATGATTTCGTCGTTGTCTGTCACAAGGGAGCAATACCGCACTCCCCTGGAACCGTCTCTCTGTCCTCCCTTCCTGGATTATGTCCGCGACATGGGTGACTCGGAGTTGGCTCGGATATGCAGGCTAGTGTGTCGCAGCTGGGCGAGACAGTTTCCGGTTACAGACCCGGAACGAAGCAAGCTGTGGTTGAGAGAGGGCGTGATGTGGTATTGGATGGAAGGAGACTGGCGTGTCTTGCCTAGTGGGTACTGGGCGTGGGTATTCCAAGAAGTGGAGTGGTGGGCAGAGAGATTCTGTCCAAGGTCAGCTTGTGCCAGAATGGGATGTAGATGTAAAGGGTGGTATCCAAAGGTGCGCACCAGCAATTTGAGCGGTCTCACCAGACTGACGGGTATGAACTCACAGCTACTGCGACTTGGCGATGACACTGTTCGACAGAATCCCGAGTATTCGACGCCAACGGTGCGGTCGCTCAAGTGCAAGACACCGTCCCTCGCCACGGCGTCATCACTTCCACCCGAGCTCTTCAAATACATCTGCAATGCCGCGGACAGCGAGTCACGGTCATGCAGGCTGGTGTGCCGATACTGGAATGAGCAGTGCACCCCGCGCGTCTTTGAAACAATTGGCATGAAAAGAATGCCTGAGCGCATCCGAGCACTTTGGCGAGTCCGAGCACATCCGACGTTTAGGCAGCATGTCAAGAGAATCAAGGCGGTCCCTAGCTACAACGAGGACGCGAAGTTTCCGTGGATCCACCTCCTCGCTCAAATCTGCGACTCCATGCAAGCTGTTTGGCGACACGTATCTGGAGAGTACCATCAACTTTTGTTTATCACCGGAAGCCAGAGGATCCGCTCCATCCACTATGCCCTGCCTCGATCGGTCCCTCGATCGTTCTCTTGTGGGATTCGAAGTCTAAAGCTGTGTTGGGTGGAGTTACGCCGGATCGAGGATCTGATCCATTTGGCATGCGAGCTGCCCGATCTGGAAGCGCTGGAGTGCACGGGCTTGACATTCGACTCGCTCCCGTCCGAGCTCCCGCGTCGTCGACCCCGAAAGAGCCGCAATAAGCTCAAAGAGGTCCGGTTGGACGTCGAACCGGTTTCAAAGTCCACGCCGGCGTGGGAAATCTCGGTGCTCAGCCTGTTCCTGAGTGCGTACGATGCGGCATCCTTCTTCTCTGATGACGAAGTTACCGCCTTCCTTGCTATACTCTCCTCCACATCTTGCTGTGTTGATGGTGCTTTGTACCACGCCTACAACTCAGAGGAACATACTCCCGAGCTTCGTACGTCCCCGTTCCCTCATCTACTCGTCCTGTATCAGTCACATTCTGATACTCGGTTTCACACATCCTGTCACATCTAGAGTTCTTCTGCAATGGGCAGAGTCATTCTTGTCCCCGGGTATATTTCCGTTCTAGTGTATCTTCAGCACACAACGGGCGACACTCAACTACACTCAAATTCGGCCTCAGCTATGACTATGCCCTTCCCATAGGCTCTCTCAAACTTTGGAAAAACCTGGATGAAATGTTCGGCAGACTTCATTCTGAGTCGCTCGAGGTATCCACACAAGTCGTGCTTGGATTCAAGACGCGAGAAGACATGGTTGACTTCGCACAACATGTTCCTAAGCACCTACTGTCGATTTCCGAACGTTACACGTTACAATACAGTGTCCTATCGCGCAAGACAATCGATAGGCTTTGGTATCAGGCCTCGTTAGACTCGGAGGAGCTCGGAGGTGCGTCTCCAGTCGACTTCATGCTTGAAAAGTATGCTGACTCTACGACACAGGCGAGCCGAAGCAAGAATTGCTCGATGTCTATCCATGACGGGTCTCGGCTGTGACGATACCCGATCCAAAGTCTCTCTTCTCACGATATATGTTAATTGATTTCTGTCCTATCCCTACCATATGTAACACTATTTAGCTCGTTCAAATTGCCATGCTCGTGTTCTCAGCCTGTGGGTAAACCAGCTACAAAGCCCCAACTACTACACATCCTCAACGGCACGCCCACCTGCAACTTGGTCCGGAAAGATGTGTATGTATACTCCGTTCCCGTCCTTTCCTCGCCATATATTGTTGTATCTGCCAGCTTCCACATATGATGTCGATGATGGCAAAGACGCCTGTCCTTATAGCTCAGAGCGTCCGGACTGCTCACCAAACGTCAAGCAATTTCCGTACGACCCATCAAATTGCCCTCGAGTACCTGTTTCCCGTGTTCATGGCGCTTTCCATTGTGTCCGTATACTTTGTATCTTTGAGTCCTTCAAGTCGATGCGTCAAGACCTCGCGAAAACCGTAAAATAAATGTTTGAGCGGCGTCGGAGTGCGTCATGAGTCCCTAGCAAGATGGACCGGGCTGCCTATACACCACGCGGGTATGCACCGCCATGAAGCATTGGTCGTTGACCAGATACACGATCTTAAGCACAAGCCTGAGGCCCGTATACTAGTAGCCTCCCGCCTTTGTCTCCTTGCTCGTTCTGGAACGCCTGTATCGTCGGTCTGAGTTGGCGTCGTAAATTCTGCTGGTAAGTTAGATTATACAGCATGATGAAAAAGGTGGCATGACGCATTTCGTATATCGGTGGTACTGAAAGTATCTGAGTTCCAACCGAGCCCTGCCCACGCCATCAGGTGTGATAGCTTCAGCTTGTCAAACTCGACACATGCGCGTCCGAAAATCGACAACTCGCGTGTTATCTTTCCTCTACGCTACTCGTATTTCCCTCCCGCGCAAGCCTACGTTGCAGTTGGTATTCGGGCTGAAACTTGAAATTGAACGTTGAACGTTGAAGAGGTGGCGAGGCGAGATGCCAGCAGCCAGCCGTCGGACCGGGATCCGGGCCGACAAGCGCACGACGAGCTCCGCGCTCATTGCGGCGGCAACACATCTTTTCAAGTTCCTCTCACTCACCATGCGCATGTTCGACGGCTCACACAATCTCTGCATCACACTTAACATCTCTCCAGCCGGGAAGAACGCTGGACATGTTGCCTTTTGCACACGCTGCCCCACTCCTCAAATTGCACGTTTTCGGTAGACTTGGGCGTGGACACAAAATCCCGGTGCAGATTGGTTTCACGGTTTGAGGGAGCCGGTCGTTCACCTCAGGAAAATCCAAAGAGCGGGCCCTAGGTATGTCTCTGGACCCTCATACAATATCTTGTGGCTAATTCTTATGTTTGTTAGAGTATCGCCGGGTGCAGTACAAGCTCACAGGCCGAGAGTACTCTAGGAGATTTAGTCGACTGTGTTATCGATAATCGTGGTGCGCTTCTCACTTGGATAGCATCTTTCTCCCGTGATTACCTTGTCTTTTCAGGAGAACAACGTCCTGTGGCAATCGCAAGAGGCCGATGTTCAAGACCCATATCCGATGCTTGCAAAATCGATTTACGAACGGCAGAGAAATGTCCAACCCCAATGAGCTGCTCGGTCCCGGCATCGAACTGAAAGAAACGGAGCCCATCACGGAGCTTCATCCGCACATTTTGGGCTCACCAGCTGAGGTAGGCACTGCATCTTAATTTTTCACTAGTATCGCTTCCTTACCGATTATTCTTCTACAGTCAGCGATATACAGAGCGTGGCTTCCCTATGAAGGCGCTTTATCGTAATCGGACCCTTACCGCACCCTGGATGCGAGCACAGCAGGCGAGGCTCGTCGTGGCCCGTTCGCGTGAACAACTGTTGCCGTTCTGCGATGGTGTCTGCGTCGCGCACGTTCAGTCTATCCTCCAATCGGGCTGTGTTCCGTGGACATTGCCCTCGGTCAAATTGGGAACGCGGCTCGTCTTCCACTGCGCCTCACCAGCATGTAGCCAACTGTCACGGCACCGTGCTGTTTTCATACTTGTACGGGCCAGCCTCCCAGCTCAATAGAACGAAGACCCTCCCACATGCTTCTTCATCTTCATCTTTGAGCGCTCCGTCGACTCTCAGTATCTGCGATGCAAATAGGATCCTTCAACGGACTCGTATCCACCCGAGGCTATACTATCGCTCTTTTTGAGCCCGGTCCTACATCCATGAACGCCATCGATGGCACTGTCCAGTGCCCGCGAACGCGATCCAACAACGCACTTGCGACCTCAGATGACGGCTATGATGCCCTTGTCTGTTCACAGAAGCCTTCGGCGCCGTCGTCCAGTCCAAAACCCGTGCCTCTCACTTCGTCGGTACATGGGGCTCTTGGCTCACACAGCCAGTTCTCATATCTGGGTTCGACGGACCGAGTTAGAAAACTAGCAAGCTACTTTACTAACACGTGCACGTCATATCGCTCGAAGATGGGCCTAGCCACCCTAGGTTCGTGCATGTAGCTTCTAACTTTCATTGATGGCTCTGCACTGACGTGCATTTATCGATCGTTAGGAGACCCTGACACTGGCGTACAACACGCACTGCACGATACGGTTCGATAACGCGCGCCGCGTGAGAGACCCAAGTACAGCCGCGCATTAGACCGTTGGTGGATTGTAATAACGCGGCGCGGTGTACGAACTTCCCAAGAATCTGGCTTCTTTCTAGGCCGTGTTATGGGCCGCACCGACATGCTGCATACGTTTGTGGCAAAGTAATGCTACACGGCCCCGCTATCGGTCCTCCTATAAATGTGCCTTCCCCTCCATCCGGATGACGGGATCCCTGTGCGACCTTCTCCCCCTCGTCGCTCACTCATTCATCTACATGGAATTCTACATTCGGCCGACGTGGCCATTCACCGACAGAGAGCTCTACGGTTCCTGGGACGGCCTCGCAGTGACGGTAGAATACGATGTCGTCCGATTCTGGCTGGTCAGGTCGGCCAAATACTGGAAAAGCAAGCATCTTGCTAGGAAGAACGAGGTCAGCATTCGGTGGACGTTTTGGCAGGCTAAAGTGAGTTTGTCTTTTCATGTTTATCTAAGAATGACTCGTTCACTGACGAGATCAATGTACAAGTGTCTGCTTTTCGAATACAAAACTGGGCAAGGACTACCGCAACGATCACGTTTATCGTTGTCTCCCAGCCACATTCAACATCACGACATAGCTTCCTCACCAGACACGCTCTCGAGTCGAGAGTTTGAGACACGCTACAATTCTGGCAAACTGTTGAAGATAGCGGAGTGGCCTTACTGCGACATGTTCTATGCTTATCGCAACCGGTGTCTAGCAAAGACGTGTAGGCTAGTCTGCCGTGATTGGGCGAAACAACTCTCACTTGGTGACCCCAATTTGAGGGTCGCGGACGGTGTCGTCTGGTATTGCATAGGAGACAAGTGGCGGGTTCTCCCGAAGAGACGCTGGGCATGGGAGTTCCGAGAAATTGAGTGGTGGATGGGAGATTATCGGAGAGATTACGCCAAGGCATATTATCTGTGGGTCAGTGTCATCGGACCTGCCTGACATTCTAAGTACTGACATACAACAATTGATAGCTGATACAGCCCATTGACGACATCCGACCGGAAGGTAACATACCGTCGACGATGTCGTCATTGACTGTCACAAGGGAGCAATACCGCACTCACCTGGAACCGTCTCTTGGTCCTCGCTTCCTGGAGAATATCCGCAACATGGATGATCGGGAGTTGGCTCGGACGTGCAGGCTGGTGTGTCGCGACTGGGCGAAAAAGTTCCCGATTATAGTCCCGGAACGAAGCCAGCTGTGGTTGAAAGAGGGCGTGATGTGGTATTTGATGGGAGGAGACTGGCGTGTCTTGCCTAGCGAGTACTGGGCATGGGTGTACCAGGACGTGGAGTGGTGGGCAGAGAGATTCTGTCTGCAGCTATCAGATTGTCGATGGATGAGATGTAGATGTAAGGGATGGTGTCCAAAGGTGCGTGCTACCAATTTGAGCGGTCTCACTGGACTGACGGATATAAACCCACAGCTGCTACGACTTGTCGATGACACAGTTCGACAGGATTCCGAGTACTCGCCGCCAACGGCGGGGTCGCTCAAGTGCAAGCCATTGGCCCTCACCACGGCGTCGTCACTTCAACCGGAGATCTTCGAATACATCTGCAATGCTGCAGATAGCGAGTCGCGATCATGCAGGCCCATTGACGACATCCGACTGCAAGGTAATTTACAGTCGACGATGTCGTCGTTGACTGTCACAAGGGAGCAATACCGCACTCACTTGGAACCGTTGGTTGGTCCTCGCTTCCTGGAGAATGTCCGTGACATGAACGGTCGGGAGTTATATCGGACGTGCAGGCTGGTATGTCGCAGCTGGGCGAGACAGTTTCCGGTTACAGCCCCGGAACGAAGCAAGCTGTGGTTGAGAGAGGGCGTGATGTGGTATTGGATGGAAGGAGACTGGCGTGTCTTGCCTAGCGAGTACTGGGTATGGGTGTTCCAAGAAGTGGAGTGGTGGGCAGAGAGATTCTGTCCGAGGTTATCAGATTGTCAAGAAATGGAGTGTAAATGTAAGGGATGGTGTCCTAAGGTGCGCACCACCAACTTGAGCGTCTCACCGGACTGACGGATATGAACTCACAGCTGCTGCGACTTGGCGACGACACAGTTCGGCAGAATCTCGAGTACTCGGCGCCAACGGTGCGGTCGCTCAAGTGCAAGCCTCCGGCCCTAGCCACGGCGTCATCACTTCCACCCGAGCTCTTCAAATACATCTGCAATGCTGCGGATAGCCAGTCACGATCATGCAGGTTGGTGTGCCGATACTGGAATGAGCAGTGCACCCCGCGCGTCTTCGAAACGATCTACCTAGGAGGAACGCCTGAGCGCATTCGGGCACTTTGGCGAATCCGGGCACATCCGACGTTTAGGCAGCATGTCAAGTTAGTCGATGGGGTCCCTAGCTACGACAAGTACTCGAGGTTCCCATGGATCCACCTCCTCGCCCAAATCTACGACTCCATCCAAGATGTTTGGAAACCCGAGTTTGCAGAGCTCCACAAACTCGTGATTTATCTTCCAAGCCAGAGGATCCGCTCCATCCACTATGCCCTGCCCCGATCGGTCCCTCGATCCTTCTCTTGTGGAATTCGAAGTCTGTCGCTGGTTTGGCTGAAGTTTCGCCGGATCGAGGATCTGATCTATTTGGCATGCGAGCTGCCCGATCTGGAAGTGCTGGATTGCATATCCGTGACATTCGACGAGCTCCCGTCCGAGCTCCCGCGTCATCGACCCCGAAAGAGCCGCAATAAGCTAAAAGAGGTCCATTTGAACGTCGAATGGTATGGGAAGCCCACGACGCCGTTGGCAATCCCTGTGCTCAGCCTGTTCCTGGGTGCGTACGATGCGGCATCCTTCTTCTCTGACGACGAAGTTACCGCCTTCCTTGCTATACTCTCCTTCGCACATTGCCGTGTTGATAGTGCTTTGTACCCCGCCTACAACTCAGAGGAACATACTCGCGACCTTCGTACGTCCCCGTTCCCTCATCTACTCGTCCTGTATTGGTCGCATTCTGATTCCCGGTTTCACACATCCTATATCATCTAGAGTTCTTCACCGAGAAGGATCCACGAGTACTTTTCCGTTCTCAAATATCGTCGGCACACAACGAGCGAAATTCAACTACATTCAAAGTCGGCATCAACGGTGACTTTCTACCTGGTTATAGAGATGCTCTTGATCTCTCGAAAGACTTCGATAGCATATTCGGCAGACTTCATTCTGAGTCGCTCGGGGTATGCACGCAAGTCGTGTTTGGATTCGGGAGGTGGGAAGACTTGGTTCACTTCGCTAGACATTTTCTTAGGGAACAACCGTCGATTTCCGAACGTTACGCTGTGCAATACAGTGTCTCATCGTACAAGGGGGACCGTCGGTATTGGTATCAGGCCTTGTTAGACTCGGAGGAGCTCCGAGGTGTGTCTCCAGTTGACTGCATGTCCCGAAAATATGCTGATTCTACGACACAGGCGAGCCGAAGGAAAACTTGCTCGATGTCTATCCATGACGAGTCTCGGCTGTGACGATACCCAATCCGAAGTCTCGCTTCTCACAATATATGTATCAGTTATTTCTGCCCTGTCCGTACCGTACCAAACAACTTGCTCGGTACTCAGCCTGTGAGCTGTACAGCTACAAGGTCCCAGCTACTACACATCCTCAACAGCACGCCCACCTGCAACTTGGAGCGGAAGATCGTGTATGCATACTCCGTTCTCGTCCTTTTCTCGCCCTACATGGCTGTATCTGCCAGTTTCTGTGATGTCGACGCCTGTCTCCATAGCTCCAAGCGTCGGGGCTGCTCACCAAACCTCAAACAGTTCTCCTGCGACCCATCTAATTGCCCTCGAATACCTGTTTCCCATGCTGATTTTGCTTTCCCTCGTGTCCGTACGCTTTGTATCTTTTCCTTCAAGTCGATGCGACGAGCCCTCGCGGAAACCGCGAACTTAGAGATGGACGTTCGAGCGACGTCGGAATGCGTCATAATAAGTGGCCGGAAAGATGTAGCCGGCTGCCTATCCATTATGCGGGTACGCACCGCCATTAGGCATTAGTCGCTGACCAGATATATCATGAAGAGAGGATCATATACCTGCATTTGTTTCCTTGCTCGTCTTGAAACGTCTCACCGGCGGTATCGTTGGCCATAGTTGCCAAAATGCATATCAGATATCCCGATGACCAGTATAGGGACCCACAAACAATGTCCTGTAGCAGATCGGACAACCTTCGCAAAGCGTTGAACATCGGGCAGGGCCACGGTACTGAAGCGGCGCATTTCACTCGCAGCAGGAATTGACACGGGTTTCCTGGAATCTTCGACCTCTATGAATGCTCCTCGTTTAGTATATATCAACTTGACGTAGTACGCAACACATTAAAGGGTAAAGCTGCGAAGGAGACCAACCTGACTGTCTCCCGTGTACGGCTGAAAACTTGAATTTCGCCAATCAGAGCGTGCGAATCTTGTTGACGCTCGACTAGACTCACAGTGGTCCCAGACTCTCAGAGGACTCCCAGCTCTCTTCGGAACGATTAGGCTGTCCAGTGGACATTGGACTCTAACTTGGCCTCAAGCTACAAGTAAGACCGTTTCTTGCAGCCGCTTACTTCGTTTTAGTGAGTAGGGCTCTTGTCGTAGTCATGAGTCTAAAATATGGCTTAATTTTACTCGTTATACGGTGTTGGTATGCCAAGCTCGAATCCCTTGAACATGGTCGCCAAGTTGCGCGTTTTATCTCGTGCCCTCTCAGGAAATCCTTTTGTGCGGAAGGGGACCGTAAAACCAGACCGGACGTGTGTTCGTCCTCAGCTCTCCTCTGTTCAGGTCAGACATGTTCACAGAAACTGTGCTAACCCCATGCCTGCCACCTACCTCCGCGGTGGTACGTCCAAGGGCATCTTTCTCGATCGTAGACACCTTCCTCAGGATCGCGCTTCCTGGAAACCTATTTTCCTTGGGCTGATGGGCTCTCCTGATTCCGAATACGGGAGACAGCTGAACGGGATGGGCGGTGGTGTCTCCAGTCTGTCTAAAATCTGCGTCGTTGAGCCCCCGACGGATGTACAAAAAGCAGAGGGCATCGATGTGGTGTATACGTTTGCCCAAGTAGGCATTCGTGATGCAGACATCGACTATTCAGGGAACTGCGGAAACCTCTCCAGCATGATTGGCGTATACGCGGTGGACGAGGGGTTGTGCCGCCCGCGGAAGGATGCTATGGATCCTGAACTTGGAACTGCACCCATCCGCTCCCTCAATACTAACACCAACAAGGTCATTGATACGACGTTCCCCGTTGCACGCATTGAGGACAGCGTCACGCCTTTGCTTGATCTACCACAAGTATCCATCGCTGGTGTCTCTGGGAAGGCGTCCCGTATCATCATGGACTTTGTTTCCCCAGGCGGTGCGCGCACAGGAAGGCTACTACCAACGGGAAACCCTGTCGACGAGATTACTCTCAGCCAGTGCCATCCGGCACAGTCAAGATTCCCCGGTAGCGCCACGCCTGTACCAGTCTCTCTTGTGGACGCGACCAACCCCACCGTCTTCGTCGACGCGCACCAGCTATCTATTGTTCTCGGCTGTACAGGCCCGCTGCAGTACGACGATATGGACGTACGCAGCGCTGTCGAATCCATCCGGCAGCAAGGAGCCAGGATGATGGGCCTCGACCCGTCTGCGCAGGCTCAGCCCAAGATAGCGATGCTGAGCCCACCGGCGGGCGAGAGCGACTCAGACATCGTCGTACATGCTTTCTCGATGGGTGTTTTACACAAGGCCGTGCCCATGACTGTAGGGGCATGCTTGGGTGTTGCAAGTATCCTCAAGGGTACCATAGCATGGGACATCGTTCGTAGGGCACGGTCTGGCAAGGGCAGACCGGATGAATCTGACGTGACGCTCGTTCAACATCCTGGTGGAACGACGGAAGTGCGGGCACGCTTCGATGCTGAGGGTAACATAGGAAGTGCAAGTGTAGTTCGTACGGGTCGTCGATTGATGAAGGGGGTCGTATGGTGGTGACAAAACTCAATATGTGTACCAATACCAGATGACCCGGAAGGTACATCCTCACTGTTAGTCGGTATGGCTCGGAAAGCAATACGATAGCAAGCTCGACAAAACGAACGTAAGGACACAATGAGTAGCTATGGTTGATACTCGGTACAAGCTTTGCCGCAAGGCATTTAGGCAGGCACAGGTGGTGCTTGCGAACCTCGACCCCTGCCGCGGAAGTTGCCTCTCGGTGCACCGCGCCCTCTATCAACGAATCCGCGACCGCGCGGCCCTCCAATGAAGCCGCCTCGTGGCGGGAGAGGCGGGCCGTTAGGGCCCCCACCTCTGGCGAGAATTTGCGGCTGTCCCCCTCTGGAGCCTCGTCCACGACCAGGCGCCTGGCCGGGGTGGTTCCCGTTGGCAGCAGGCGCATTAGGAGGAGGGTGATCGTTGTCAGCCGCCGGCGGACCATTGTTCGCAGGATGGCCGCCACGTCCGTTCATGTATGCACCGCGCCCGCGGTTCGGGTTAGACATGATGTGGACGGGCCCACCTCGCCTACAAATGGATGCGATGTTAGGCCGGTAGGGAGGGAGGAGATATGAGCTTACCCGCGCGGTGCTGGCCGGAAGCCGGAAGCGGCCTGCTGCCCAGGAGCGGGCTGTACAGCTGGATGGGGGCCAAATCGAGGCTTGAAGGGGCTTGCTGGCTGCTGTTGTTGAATCGGTGCCTTGGGGTTCGTTGACACAATGTATTGCCGATCTGACAAGTTCAAGCACGACGTAAACTCCACGGTCGACCCTCGGTACTGAGAACATCTGTCGAGGTTTATATTAGCTATCATCACTAGTACGGAATACTAAGACATACCTGTCTCCGAGTGTAGTTCCGGACATGAAGGCAGCATCCCATACGACATCCATGGACTTCGCATTCATGCCAACGACGACGCCCTTGACGGACAAAGGCACTCCTCCTGTGTCTTGGACTCGGGTAACGCGATCGCCAAGGGCGAAGTGCTGGTTCTGCAAGCGATATACAGCGTGCGAAGGCTTCAGGACAGCTTGCCGAGGGATGCCCTTGACGATGGCTTTCTTGATAGCATCGTGAGACTTGCTTGCTGTCAAGGAGTCCGCAAGTTCCTCAATCTCCTTCACAGTTTCCTATGGGACAAATTTGAGCTCCTCTAACTACTTAGAGAAGACAACACTGACCTTCTTCAGCTGATCACAGAAGAGAGATACCGGCTCGAAGTTACGAACACCCTTTGTTTGCAACCAATTCTTGATTTCCTTGACTTTCGCATCAGGGTTCTCTTGGAAGAGCTGATCGGCGTGAACCATGGCTATAATGGCATGAGCTCAGCATTCTCCAGGCATGAAACATGACTGACCATCGCCGCCGCGTGTCAATGAACGGAAGACTTCCGGATATGCCTCCTTATACTCTCGGATAAGGGTCACAGCCTTCTCACTGAACTCCCAAGTTCGACCATCCTTACGAGAGTAGTCAATGACCTTCAGTGCCTTTGCCTCGAACTTCAAACTCAGGCCCAGATTGTTCTTTTGGCCGTCAGATGTGATGACCATGAAGCTTGAGGTAATCTTCGCGACGGCCATCGAAGAGAGACCAAGCATATCTGCAACCCTGAAGGAGGGGTAGTATCTGTTGGAAACACGGCTGGTAACAACGTGCTTGAACTTGTCGTTCTCGACTTGCTCAGAGGGGAAGAACTATTTTGAGGGGCATTAGCGGAGGAAGAGGGAGCAGGCTTGAAGACTCACAGCAAGCACAATTGACAAGGTGTCTTTGGTCGTCTCAGACACTTGAGCCGCGACTCCGTATGCATGTTCTCCAAGGAAGAAGACTTTGCTTCCGGCGGGGAACTCCTCCGACAATGGTGGAGCCTCTTTCTCGAGGAATCGAGGGTCTTCTGAGGCTACTTCCGAGACGGCCATTTGCAGCGCTTGCTCAATCTCGTGTTCAGGTCCCTCGTAATCTTTGACGAAGGCACCAGTGTCCAATCGCTTTAAGCCTGCAGGGAGATTGAGTGGCGCAGACTTGCAAAGACGCAGCGAACGTTACCTTTGAGCGGTCGTACGTGAAGTAGGATCTCGATGTCTCCTGTCAGTACACCGCATCGTTTCGAATAGAAGTAGTCGATTCGCTCTGCCTTTGACTTCCACATCGCGAGACCTTGAGTGCTATGCGGCGTTGATACAACCTTTGGAGGTTTCCCAGGAATGACAGACTGTTTCTCGTACTTGAACAAGGCATCCGAAATTGCAGTAACCAGACCCTCTTGCAGGAAAGGCCAGCCAACAAATGTACGCCGTCCGATAAGCTCCTGCGCAACATCCTCCGGCTTCCTCTTCTCATGGACGTTGTTGATGTGTACGATCATGGACTTGTTACGGCTCTCTGAGCCGTGCACATTGACACCATGATGACCCAGGGTGACTGTATGGGGAAGAGTCTGAAGTGACGGGAAGCCGGCTAGGGCATCCGCACCGAGACGGACGCCGTCACAAAGACCTTCGATGAGATGCAGACCATCGAGTGTAGGCAAGTGGAATGCTTCCATCTTGCACGTACACCGGTGAAGATCAGGGAAGAATCCGGGAAGCGACGAGGGATACTCTGTGGGCTCGCCAGGATTGAAGGTAAACTTGGTGGATGGTCCGAAACTGTTGCGGCGCTTCTCTTCTTCAGTAAGACGGTGCTCTCGAGCTACATTACCGAAGTTTAGCAAGATCAGTCAGACAGCGAAACTGTTCATCACGTACACGCCATAGCTTTGAGCAGGCGCTTCTCGTCAATGAAGGGGATCTTGACAATAGCCTCCCACTCTTGCTTCTTCCCATTGAGATCTTGCTCGAATTCGACGGGATAGAAATCCAGAATCGGCGAATTATCCTCGTACATCAGGTCCTAAAAAGACGTGATGAGAGCTGGCAGTGCGAACACGAGGTAAAATAGAAGGTACCTGGTAAGCCGGTGGAATGAGATCCTTGCTAGCCGCAGGCAACACACCCATCAGCTGCTCGAATGGACGGAATGGTTTGCCGAGATCGAAGTGGAACTCCATCTTATCTACGTCTCTGAGGTCTAGTATAACACGTGTGAGTAAAGTCATACTAATGAGGAGTAGAAATACGACTGACCTGAAATCCGCGGGGCATAGTGATAGTTGTAGAACCAACTCCAGGAAGCCACTCCGCTGTAATAGTAGTGCATGACCCACTGCATCCCTTCCACATAACGGTACACTAAATCATGCATCTCCTGCGCATCGTCGTACGAGATCTCCAGCTTGCCCTGGAATTATGCTAGTCAGCGTCAACTCAGGGATACATGCGATATAGCAAACCTTGTAGTACCCTCTCTTCCACTCGTCCATTTTCTCCTTGATGGAGAGCTCGTATCGCGCATCAAAGTCACCCTCTTGATCAGCTTCCGATATCTTCGCCCTCTCGTACTTGCCAAGCACGCGATCCACAGCCGCTTTGCTCTCTTCGTCATCTTCGTCCTCCCAAGCATCGTCGTTCTCATCTTCCTCCTCCGGAGTTCCGCTGCCATTGCCGCTGCTGCTACCACTTCCGTTACCCTCTGGCAACGGCTCCTCGAGCTCTCCGGGAAAACGCCAAGTGACGATGTTCTGCGTCTCGTCTTCTTCGTCGTACTCGTCCCACGTGACATAGAGGTGCAGATCATCTGCCAATTTGCTGATGAAAGTCCTATCCCGAGCGGGGAAATTGTTCGGCATAGTGAGGCGAGACTTCCGCTGGTGAGCATCCGAGTGCATAGAACGATGCTCGAGTACGAAAGCCTTGACCTTGTCAAATATGGCTCGCTGGGATTGTGACAACACTGCTCAAGCCATATCAGATTGTACGGAATGTCAATCGATGCAACGCACGTACCCATCTTCTGGTTCTTCTTAGCACGTTCCATCTCCTTCATGTGCTTAGATTGCTTCCCCTTGTACCAGTTGAGATCTGCATACTCCTTCTCGAACACTTCTCTTTCCCAAATAGCCATCTCGTCGAGAATCACCTGCAACCGCTTGGTGTTGATAGAACCGCCTTCGTTAATATAACCGTCTAATAGGTAGATGTTAGTTGAGTGAATGACTATCTTGTGACAAGTAAACATACCTAAAGACGGTAGCACCTTCTTGTATACGTCGAATAGCTTCTCCAGACCGTTCTCATGAATATGAAGGTCGGGCAGGTTTGGCAGGAAATCATTTCCCACGAACACAGCCAGAAGAACGAAGTCGTCGATGACGCGTTCCAGACTATAGTCGAACGGTAGCACGGGTTCGATGTCGTGGAACTCCATGTCCAGATACTCTCGCATAAGAGTCAAATGCAAGAGGTAAAAGTTAATAGACTCCAATCTGCGAGGAAGCATCAGGAATGAACTCTAGAATGTCTAATTTGAGAACTCACCCCTTGTTCGTCTTACTCCTAGACGCAGGCCCAAATTTGACTTCCTCTCGCAACAGACAGAAATGAGGGTCGTGGCTCAGCAGGCCCAACATAATGAGGTCGGCATCGAGGCCGTACATACAGTGTCGCACATTGGGGTCGTAGTCCGGCTGCGCCCTAGAAAGTCGGATATACTCCATGATCTTGTGTTCTCCTTCACCAGGCACATCATGGCCTGACAAGACCACCGTGATGTTTCGCCAGTTTGCGTCCTCGGAGATCTTCTTGTTAACAAAATAGCGCAACTGCTGCGACAACCGAGCCATGAAAGTCGTCCCGGGTGTGATGCAGTTGCTGTCAAATGCCTTCTCCTCTGGCAGCTTCTCCCCCTTCCTCAACGCCTTCTCCCTCACATCTTTTGCTTCCTTGGCAGTACGGAACCGCCTACTCCGCTGCTGGTTCATCTTCGCTCTTGGGGCAACTCCATCCACCGCCATAAAGAATAGCTTCTTCGGTTTGATCTTGCCAAAAAGATGGTCTACATACGCAAAAATGGAAGTAAACATCTGCTCTTCAGTTAACCGAAAGTGTGCATCTTCGTCATTAGGATGCGAGCCTATCCCACTCGAGGTCAGAGTCATTCGAGCTCTCGAGTATACACAATATCTTACAGTTATGAATGATTCCATTGAAATCAATGTACAAGTTATCTGGGGGAGAGGGGTTAATCTCGAATAGGGTACTGGGCCGATGGTCGTCGCACCAAACTCGGGAATCTTGTTCTCTTGAATAAGCTGAGAAGTGAGAGGGTATCGCTCTCTAATTCGTAGTATGAGTACGGCACAATTCGTATTTATAGAACGCTCACGAGATATATCTGAAGAACTACGTATCGAGTGTGAGAACTAACGACCTGTAATATGCGAAAGGAACAGCGAACCTTTGGGATACCTGGCCATATTGACCGGAAAAGTTAGCTTTCGAGACACATCAGGAACGTTATACTGACCCATCTTGCACTTCTTGTCTGTTTACGAGAATCTTGCAGAACACAAGATTGGTTGTTGTCGACGTCGACTTCAAGCCAATCTACAGCCTGGCGGCCGCGCTTAGTGGCGGCCGGGGGCAGGCCGGGATGTACGGCCTGATGCACGTGGTTATGCAACTCCGACCCGCATGTACTCGGCATCTGCCGTGAAGCTCAATCCTGCACATCGCACTGCTACGCTCTAACGAGCTTTTACGCTGTTCGAAACCTTTCCAGATGTTTTCGAACGTGTAGAAAGTCCCTTCATTCATTGTCGTGTACATATGTAGGGTTTCGCAGCAGCGAGAAACCAGTTCGAACGGGCAGTAGCTGAAATTCAAGTTGCCAACTTCACTCGCGCAACGATACCTACTCATCATCCTCGTCATCGTCTTCATCGATAATCTCATTCCCATCATCATCCAAAGGAATCCATGGAGGGGAGACGTCTACCCATCTGAATCGCGTGCAATGTTATCAGCCCGGCTCCTGGTGTGTAAAGCTTACAACGTACACATTATCGCCAGTTTTCACTGGATGGGCCTGTCGATAAGGGGGCCGATGCCAAACCTTTTTCAAGGTATACAACGGCAAGTAGATATATTGGCCTTCTACGTTGTGCGCTTCCTGATAGGACGAGGAAACGTTTTCGCTTTTCCAGCCAACACGTAACTCGCCTCCAACTGTTACGCCGGGAGCATGCGGCACAGGGAGTTGGCCGATGAATTTCAGTTTGGTTGACGTGGACCCTGCAACAAGATTGAGGCAGAGCAATGAAGTGTTGAAACCTAATTTTCATACCTTGGTCTGATACTTGCATTGCGTACGCTGGGCAAGTGACCACGCTTGAAACCAAATAGGTACCTTTGTCTCGCAATAGAGGTATCTTTGACAGCCGTTCCAGCAGTATATCTTTGGGGAGTTCCATCGTTCTCGGTCGATACATGGCTAAAACGGCGCCCCTGGAACCTTCGAAGTTCACTTCCACATCAATGGAGGCTTGGGCTACATTTGCGACATTCCTGAGAAAGAGAAAAAGTCGAACGAGCAAAATCAGTCACGATGAAATCAACTCACACGTTAGGTGCAATTTCGGCCTCGACCTTGTGCGCATTCTTCGACACAATGACCCACTTTTCAATAGCTTCGCCTTGCTTAGGTTGATATTGATCCTGTTTCAGTTCGGGCATCTCTGCGAGAATAGTCTTTTCTTTGTAGATATTGCCCCGATATTCAAATTCTCCGGTCTTTGAGTCGATGTATCCGAAGTCGCCAACCTGTTTACCGGATCAGACCCACATACCATGTATTTGGATTCCTACTAGCAATAGGACACGTACACGGATAGGTTCCGCTCTAAAGGGTGTATACGTCGCCCAATAGGTAGATGCATGCAAGATGAGATCGATATACTTGCGCGGGATGGGCTTGCCACTGAATCGATCCCAAAGACCCATTGGCTCGTGTCTTATACTGAAACCTAAGGAAGGATTAGATGCATCGGCTGTCAAGATCACAGAAACAAAGAAAAACGGAACAGCGTACTGGTAAAAAAGATGGAAGAGAGTCGTACGATCGAATCTAGGCTGTGGGTATTCGTGAATAAGATATTGGTGTCACTAGGCGTTTCCGGGACTCGGAACTATGCAAGCATGAAGCGATTGAACTTTGATCATGCTGAGTGGCAGTAACTCCCTGTTCACGGTACTTGCCTATCTGATTGGCAAGATACCCTATATACGGGGAAGGCGATGTACCCTTGTCAGAAACAAATCAATGTCAAGAATGTTAAGCTCACCTAATCCCCTCCAACGTGTTGCAAATAGCGAGTAATTCAGCTTCGGACACGCCCTGTTTTGATGAGCCAGGATCAATCGCGTATTTTCGCCGACTCGGTCCATATTGAGTCGGAAGGATTCTTGTATCGGAGTTTCGATAATTCAGCACGCAACAACATAGCAGTTACAGCGGTGTAGTATATCAGACTAAGTCAAGACTAGGTCGTAAAGCGTCAAGAGACTGCAGCGCTTATGACCCCGGAGACAGAAAACGGATCAATCCACGGAGGTCGCCGGGGCTCCGTAAGCGTAAGTCCTCGCAGTTGCATCGGTGCTAGAGGCACCACCATGCTGTTAACTACCACACTCATCGTAATGAGCTATGTATCTACACGATGCAGTTGTCGAGGCTTCCTAAAATGAACCACATCCGCCAGTGATAGCAACCTAGGTGAAGTCGGAAATTGCATACGGTACCCGTTCAGAGATTGAGTAGCAGATATCAAACCATCCAGCGTAATGTACGCAGCAAGACGAAAATAACTGCGTCTTTAGGGGCTTATACTTCTCCAGCTTCCCTGGGATAGAACAGCTACATCACACTGCAGTACGTTACTATTATATCACTTTGCCATGACCGAACGTTCATTCACGAATTACAGCCTCATTTACGACGGTTCCAATACGCCACACTGATGGCAGAACTGGCTAGGCTTGATCTCACAAGGCCAATATATCGCGAGCTCGCAACTGTACTGAGGCATATTCCAGCATGACATCGTGCGGATGGCCTGCTGTGCATATCGCGCGGATTGCCGCGTTGCTCCCGGAACCCTGCGAAGGCCCACCCGTCAGCTGATCTCGCAATGGAATTCAGTCGTGGTGTCTTGTTTGCACCTTTCTTGCGACCCCCAAACACCGTCACTCCTCCGTGAACCCGCCAGTGCGCAGATGTCAGATGGTGCGCCCTCCCGCCACTTAACGCCGTCGACTGCTCATAATTGCGACTTTCGGTCTTAGGCTTTGCAACCCGTATCCAGATACATCGCACTATCTAAGATATCACGTTGGTCTGAACCAGACGGATACTGTTGCACTGCACCCAAAGGATCACGTGCGCTGTCGCCATTGCATGTACTCCTTACGCAACTAGATATGCTGCTGCGAATGACGATACCCATTCGTTGTGACCGAATATAAGACCCGATAAGGTCCTACGGCAAGTCGCCCACCCACCGCGGACGATCATGGCCCCTGTCGCAACTGAAGAGAAGACGAACGGAAACCGCGTTTCCCAGCTCAAGCAGGAAGCGCAAGTCCTATTCAACCCATTCTACTCTCCTCCCGCTACCGACGAGAACGACGGGGATTACGCATTTGCGCAATACAAAGTAAGTACCACCACCATTTCCATAAAACTCTTATTAATGGATCCTCGTTGTGTTCGACAGCCTCACTTCCCGGACGTAAAATGGGCACCCCTGGAAGAGCAAAAGGTGACGGAAAGGGGTCTGTTCGCCGACCCTGAGAAGAAGGCTCTGCTCTCTGCCGCATCGAAAGTGCAGCACTTGACACCTGCGATTGGAACCGAGCTGGTCGGCATCGATCTTCGGCAGCTGACCCCTCAACAGAAGGACGAGCTGTGCGTGATTGGGTTGTCATCGGCTGGCGCGTACTAACATGCCCTGACCGTCGTAGTGCTCTCTTGGTAGCGGAAAGGAGTGTTGTTTGTAAGCATGTCGCTCTAGAACACTGCGTCGTGTTGATCTGACTACTCTATCACTGCACAGTCCTTCGCGACCAGGACATTAGCATTCGTGAATTATTAGAACTGCACCGTCATTTCGGGCCACTCCATAAACACGCTACGACCGGGGTGCCTCGTGAGCCGGGCCTCGAGGAAGTGCACGGTACGCAGCACGCGCAGCGTTTGCCGAAGCCTCATTTCTCAAACACAGTTGGTCTTACCCTTAGTTGTATACAATGACGCTTCTCGACGCCCCGATCCGAGTGCCTTCTCCAAATTGGACTTGTGGCATTCGGACGTATCTTACGAAATGCAGCCCCCCTCCACGACGGCTCTCAAGGTAATCACAGGGCCTCCATACGGTGGCGATACATTGTGGTCCTCGGGGTCAGTGATCCGGTATGAATTGCATCCTGTGCTAACGGCTGTGCCTTGCAGATATGCGCTCTATTCGTCGTTCAGTCCGCAGTTCCAGAAGTACCTGGAGAGTTTGTATGCTGTCCACAGCGCTGTGGCGCAAGCAGACGGTGCGCGCGCGGCAGGCCATACGGTGCGCCGGGAGCCAATCGAGAGCATCCATCCCGTTGTTCGCGTTCACCCGGCCACCGGTTGGAAGTCGGTCTATGTGAACCCTGGTGCGTGCACCCTGCAAGCTCGTCCTCGTATGCTAAGACTTACGTGTATGGCGCAGGCTTCACCCGCCGCATTGTGGGGGTGCCCAAGGCCGAGTCCGATGCGCTGCTGCACCTGCTGTTCCACCAGCTCAGCGAGAACCCAGACTTCCAGGTGCGCTTCCACTGGGAGCCGAACTCAATCGCCATCTGGGACAACAGGGTGGGTGTCCTGGTTTCGTGTGTCCTCGCTCGCCACGCTCATGGGGGATGCTGTAATGATCGCAGGTCACGACGCACTCTGCCACCTTCGACTTCTACCCGCACACACGCCATGCGCTGCGCGCGACGCCGACCGGAGAACGCCCGATCTCCGTGGCCGATTACGAACAGGACGGAAAAGTTGCGAAAGACAGGCAGCTGGAGATATGGAAGCAGGCTGGGATCAATCTGCCCGACACCACAAACCTGGGAAAGAACGCGCCTCGAGGCTACAATGACTGATGCAGTGCCAATAACTCGTGTACGAATTGCGCGATAGCTTTCAAGTGTATCACTGTTTAGGGGCTTATCTGGAAATGCAATATTAACGTCGAACTTTCCAAAAATAAATAGATATCGACGAAAAAAATATTAACCCAACCCCAGTCCCCCACGTGGGGAGGATCAGCGCGAGGGGGATCTGCTGTGTCCTCGAACTTCGCAGATCGATCGCCATCTCCCGATCCCGCTCATCTGTCATTTTCGAATCTTGTGCCCGACTGCGATTTCGAGATCCCGAACTGCAGATCACAAAATACCAGACTCCTAACACCAGATGTCCGTGCAAGATATCGATCCTGCCGCGAAGGTCCTTCGCGACTACAGAGCAGACGGGTTTAACGAGCGTTCTAATATCAAGACTACACTAGAAGCATGCAAGAAGGTAAGCATTAGTATACTGTAGGCTCAGCATATCATAAAGGAGACACGGGTAGAAGGCATGGCAAGGAATGACCCATACAGAAAAGTAGCTGTAGATTCGAGACAGCAGAAACGTATACGCGAAGCAGAGTTCGAACGGATACAAACGGTCGCAAAATAGACGCATTTGAGAACAAAGAGGGGAAGGGCATGAGGCGGCGACTGACGAAGACGAGCAGAGTCAATTACACAGGCTGATACTTTTACTGAGGAGAGCCGCGCGCATGGGCCGCTGCTGTACTGTGCGACTGCCGCATGTAGGGCGGCGGTTCCGAGGTGGGGAAACCGCGAGATGTGGGTGAAGACATCCAGGGCGAATGAGGCATCGTCTGCTGGGGCTGAGGATGCGGTTGCAGGGGCGGGGGATGCATCAGCTGATGCGGCGAGGGTGCTGTAGGCGGCGCGCCCTGCGCAGACACGGGCGGCTGGTATGCGCCCTGCGACGAATGCGGCTGCGGGGGCATTTGCGGTTTCGACGGCTCGTAAGCCGAGGGCGTAGCTGCGCCTGAACGCTGCTCGTCAGCTTGCTGTGCCGTAGGCCCAGAAGCCGCCTGGCGCGAGGGGTCGTGATGATGCCCCTTTCCGTGTTCCTTGCTTGCCAGCGTCGACGCGCGCAGGGTCTGCAAATCAATGGGGACGGGCTTGCCATCGGCGCCAAGGGTCTTCTCCCGTTTGCGCATGAGCTTTGCATAGTCTAATAATGGGTCGAGATCGTCAAGACAGCGCAGAACTGAGTAAAGTGAGGAATACTTACGAAGACCACAAGCGTTGCACAAGGTTCTTGCGCCATCCGGTCCACGTCTCCACTCCGGAGTTTCTCGGATGTTACACGAGTGACACTTGCCAGGTGGCGTGGCCCGCTGCATGATCAAATGTGTTAAACCGGCTGTTTACTGATGGACAGGAGTAAATGCGACATACACTTCGCTTACGGTACTTGCTCTTGGTTTGTCCGGGAGTAGTACCCGTAGAGCTGGTAGCACGCTTACTCCGGATAATCTCCATGTCTTGCTCAGCGGTGGATTGAGAATTCTCATCGTAGCGAATCTGTGTGATTTATGAGTAGATGTCACCTGAAACAATCAAATCGGCTTACATCTGCATCGCTAGGCGTCGTCTGATTGTCCTGATCTATGTCCTCCCAAGGCCGCTTTGGAGGCCGATGTTCGTCGACAGCTGGCGCCGGAACCGCTACATCTCGAATGTTTTGTTCGCCGGACGACATCAACTTCCTGAACTCTTCCAGAAGCTGGACTACCTGCGTAGCATTTTGAGACATGTTTCGCAGTTCTTCCAGCTCAGGTTGCAGATTCGTCGACACTACTACGAAATTCAGTCAGGCCAAAAGCTTAAAGCGCTAGGCGAATATTTACCATATTTATTTGCAAAGTTCAACAAGGAACTACAGTGTCGAATGATCTATAAAATATGCATCTATAAGCGTATACTCATAGAAACAAAAGATTAGACATACCTCATTAATGAGAGCCTGGTGTGCCTCGCGATCTTCGGGGGGAGGGGCCGCAGCTGGCGGGGGAGGGGCTGGCGGCGGCTGCGGGGCAGCACGTGGATCAATATTAGCTGGTACTATAGGACGCGTCTGTACGAAGTTCTGCATATGCGACGGTGCGCTCTGTGTCTGCTGAACAGGAGCAGCCCCAGCGGCCGATTGCCAGTGCTGTGGCGGCGGCGGAGGTGGTTGTTGATGCTGAGAATATGGATTGCCGCCGGAAGCCTGCTGATGCTGTTGAGGTTGTGACTGTGGCTGATGCTGATGCTGTTGCGGCGGGGGAGGCTGCTGCTGCTGAGGCCCAGGGTGCTGTTGCGGCAGTGGGTGAGGGTGCGGGGGCCCATGCTGAGGCTGGTGCTGTTGGGGCTGGCTGTGCGCTTGGTGCGACGCGTAAGGGCCACGCGACGAGTGCTGTGGAGGGTAAGCGTAACCACCGCTTGCCTGAGTAAAAGGCGAGGGCTGCTGAATCCCCTCTGACGGCGGGGTCGCGCTGTTTGAGACCTGGTACATGGGTGACGGGGTGTGTGGCTGAGAGCCGTACGCTGGATACGCCGCCTGCTACAGTGGCACACAACACGTTAAACAACGCCCTGGTCTCGAGAACACCAAGAATGGTGCTTACGTGAGGGGAACGCCCGGGAGAGGCGCTGAGAGTAGAGTCTGTGCGCCCTCGCTTCAACGGACCTTGTGATGCGGCATCACCAGAACTGCTCGGTGCTGGTGCAGAAGGCGCTTGGAACGTCGAGGGCGGAGCGCTCCATGTGCCGTTGGGCTTGTGCGCGGCTGGTTCAGGGCGAGCGTAATTCTCTGTCCTGTAGACGGGCTGTTTGCTGCTCTTCACAGCCGGCTTTGACGGTGGAGGCATCGCCTGGGCATAGTGGCCTTGTGGCTGCGGTGGCGGCGGGGGACCACGAGCCCAGGACGCGCTGTCGTGACGACCTGCGTATACCGGCGGCGCAGGGACGTGCTCCGAAGGGCTAGGACCGCTCTGAGGCGGGGAGCTTTCCTGTGACTGAGGGGAACCGTACTGAAAGTTGAGACTCTTCAAGGAGGGTAAGCTGACTTTCTCCGCTGCACTGGCAGCGGCAGAGTGGGCTTGGGTCACGTAGTGGGGGGCCTGCTGGTAAGTGGACGCCATGGCGGGGAAAAAGATCGAAGAAGAAAAGAGAACAAAGTGGGATTAATTTGAAGCAAGACGAGGTATCTTCAACTTGTAGTTGTATCTCCCGATACACCCGGATCTGGACGAGGAATCTGGGGGCATGCAGCGGGGGTCGTGCCTAAGTTGTGTCGCGCGAGCGAGGCGACATAAAATCAGGGAAGCTGCGAGACACACAATTTCGGGCACACACGTACAGCAAGGCGAGCTTCACACCAGCCCGCGCCGATTCGCGCAGAGCGGGAGGCAGAACGAGATGATTGTGGGTGGTAACGAGGAGAAAAGGGCAGAAAGGAGGAACAACGCGCAGCTCACAGAAATCCGAAACTGATCTGGCGTCTCTGGCGGAGTTGCAATTTCCTGCGCCGAAAAAAGGGGCAAATAAGCTAACCAGCTTCCCGGCTCAGGCCTAAGCCACGCCCATCCGAACGCTGCCAACGCTCTCTGGGGGCCGTCGCACGCAGCGAGCAGCCTATCGCGACCCAAACGCGTGCGCAGGAATGGTGTCCACACCCCCGTGCATCGCAGCAGAGACCGCCATCGCCTCGTCGCGCTGGCATCTGGGAAACACCTGCGAACTGAGATCCTCCAACCTGAATCTCGGGGATCCGGCAGGAATCTGTGCCCGATGGGCTCATACGATCCAGGACGTGCTTCGAACAGTTCCATCTCATTTACGTAAATCATATCGCCGCACGGTGAATCTACGGCAACTGTAACAACTCCACGTCCTCACGCTCGACACGAGGCTACCGACGACCTTTCACACACTCGGCCCTGGCGGACCCCGACGACGACGACGACCGATCCCGTCGACGACGAGCAGCGCAGCGAGGGGACGCAGCCCACATCATGCGCGGGACGGCCCTCTGCGATATCGGTTCCTGGTAATCTCATCAAAGCGTCCGATCAATGGGCGACTCGATGTAGATCAGATAGGTGGCCGTTGGGAACAACAGATGCCTCCGCCGGCGGATGGGCCCTGCTAGTACAGATCCAGCTCCCCCCGCATGCTGTATACATACCATTGTCCTCGACGCCTCTCGTAAACCTATGCATCTCACTCGCGTTCCAGGTCAACTGATACTCGCCGTCGTGCGGCGCTGTACGTACAAGAGCGTCTTGCGCTCGTATGCATCCGTCAGGAGGCAATGCGGAGCGCGCAATTGAACTCTGTCTGGGCTTGACGGTGCGAGTTGCCTGGCGACTTGGAGACTCTTTATTGCCCCGGATGCGTCATACGCCGCAACGTGTCCGCCGCATGCGCCCCAATGCGTGCTCGGGATCCTATTCCAGAGCGGTCAGTGTTTCGCCATACATCACAAGTAGGAAAAAGAATCGCACAGTGAGACGTAAACTTCATAAGCCAAACCTTGACAGAGTTGAGGACGTCGCTGAAACAGGGATGGGCATCGCAGCTAGCCTCACCGTTCGCAGATGTCCATGATGTCCGATCTCCAGACCACATGTGCGCCACATTGGCTTCGAAAGTTCTCACAGCTGATCCAACGTATACAATTCGTGAGTAGGATACGTCAGTCAGATGCTCAAAAAGAAGCGCAGCGGTTGAATTCTACCAGGCAGACGTGAACACTGGCCAACGCTCGGCAGGGTCAAGAGAGACATAAAAGGACAAAAAAGCGATTCTCCCGCGAACAGTGCCCTAATGTGTCGCTGTTAATCTTCTATCCCAGCGTCCTGGGAGAACACGGAGGAGATTGGGGGCACAGACGCAGATGGCGCTGTGCCGATAGGCTGCGATACAGCGTTTTATATACGTCCCGGACCGCAAGGAGAATACCGAGCGTCGTTTTGTTAATATCCCGGAACAACCGGGACTTATCTGCGCCATGGCAGGCGGTTGGCGGCGGACGTGCGCAGGACGAGGGACTGTCTGGGACTCTATTCCGGAACCAGGGCCGACTTCGAGAAATAGTACATCCAGGTGGTAACCTCGCTAGTCCAGAAAGGGGGATTCGGTGCCAACTTCAAGCACCAGCGGAGTGTGCTGTTGGATTAGGAGCTGCACTTTCTGCGCTGGTGTCTCCGGCTGGAGGCGTGCAGATAGCCTGTTTCCGGCGTATATGGAACACTCGGACCAAGTGCATGGAAAGTCCTGTCGGCCCCGCTTCGTTGCAGCCTTGCCAATGAAGATACCATCAGCTATCGCTTCGAACAGGAACCATGCGTGCTCACCAGACGACACGGGAGGATGACGTGCGTGTGACCCATCTGGGCTGATTGGCTAGAACGATCTAAACTCCCATGAACAACTAGGTTCCACACAGCTTGTTCTGGTGAGCGTAGGTCCCAAAGCGTCTCTGTGGGATAGGCTGCGACTCTATTTTGCGGACCAAGACCCATGTGGTAGCGCGTGGCGCTGAGGCAAACGCTACCGGGGACGCTGGAGCGTACTGGGCGCGGGCTATCATAGGATGTGCCGGCGGCGGGTCCCTGCGCACGAACGCACGCAGATACTGCGGGGATATTGACGTCAACACATGGGCAAGCCGTCAACTGGAGCCAAACAAGGTGCGAGCCGCTCGTCTCGCTATGCAACCAGCTACGTACAACCGCCATCGGAAATGCTCGTGCTGTAACAGACCGCTCGATAGTTGAGACACGGTCGCGGGAACAAATGGCCCATCTCGAACGGTAGCTTTTCCTGTGGGATATACGATCACCTCGATAAGCATGACATGAACCTAGCGACGGGCAACGCACCTCGTCCACATGGCCCCAACTCATCAACCCCAATCGCGCCCGGCCGTGCCATCCGCGGTCGAGCTCCCAGGACAAAGCGTGCCTTGTGAGCAAATTAAAATATGTCTTTCGGTTCTAGACTAGAGAGAATGTACGGCTCACGTATCGGTGAGGTCACCGTGTCATGTGAGATATTCAACTGCGTACCTGCACCTGAAACGTCGAGCGAAGATGAACGGGTCTTAACCTGATGGCAATGTGTATCAGATGTCCGGAAGATGGTGATAGCACTAGACTAGCTCCTACGCTGGTTAGCTGGGAAGTGAACTTGTCTGTCTTCGAATTCGTAATCTCAGTCATCTGCGAAGACAACGTGCAGCTGCAGGCAACGCGTAGGTAGGGATCTTGATGATAATAGTCAGGGCATGAGTCTAGACAATCACCGTGGGTGAACGTGTATTAGGGATAAACATCGCTGATCATCATCGCTGTGTGCAACATACCTTGGGTGCGATACGATTTATGAACACTCGTGACGCACGCGTCCAACGTGAGCAGCGAGCTCCGCGCAAACATTGGACGCGATCACGTGAATTCATTTCGGATAACATCCGAGCAGTACGTCGTAAGTCTCGCCCCTCGTACTGTTGACGCGTTCCTCATCTTCTCTGGGCGGTGGACTTCACAGACCTCATAGTGGTAAACGTAAGAGTTTGTAGCAGACTTGTGCATAATCATGATATTGAAGACACCGATACGAGTACAAATACATCACCCACGAGATTCCAAGCCCACCAAAGCGTGGAAGCTAGAAGCCTCCGGCTAACCAGTTGGAAGCCACATACGCTGTCTTCAAATATATTCAATCAGCACGTACGATGAGTTAGCGATGGCACGACGCACGGAACTGCTCTAGGACGATTTGTACACGTTTCCGTTGGGGGAGGTGTACTGGGAGTACCCGCTCCCGCTGTTGTAGTAGGTCGAGCCGTTGGGGTTGTTGTAGTAATAACTCCCATCACTTCACGCCCTAGTTAGAGATTTTCCACGGCTGAAAATGAAAATGAAGTATACGTACGAGTTGGAATAGTGGTAGCCGCTGGAACTGCTGCTCCCGTCGCGGTGGCAGTAGTGGTTCCCCTACAAATAGCGAGTAATCAATACACACATCAGACCTATCATGAGCGATATTACTCACCTGGCTGTTCGTGCCGCTGCTGGACGTGGTGTAGCCACCCGAGCCGTATCCGTAGTTGCTGTTCTTGGGCATACTGTCTAGTGAATGTGCTGAAGGCCGGTGGGTAGTGGTGGTCAGGAGGCAAGAAGTCAAGAGGAGAACGCGTTTTAGGGTGCATTTATATGGCTAGGCTTGGGGCGAGTCAGACCCCTATCGTCTCCGATCGCCACAGCCTCGTATTCCAGGCCTGTATGGAAACAGCTCTCAGCGCTTACACGTAATTCAGCCAAGACGCGTTTCGGACGCGTCGCGTAGCTTCGAGATGGGCGAATTCAAGAGCTAGAGCCGTCAATCACGCTAGATCACGCAGAGATATTGAGACAAAGATCATGACTTAGCAATTCCGAACAAACGCAGCGCCTTGCTATCGTACAAACAGTATTCCTTCCCCACAAGCCACGTCTGTTTCGCGTATCAGACTATTCTCAGTTCTTATTGACTTTCACATCTCCATCAGGAGACGTGTACTTGGTATAAGATCCGTCACCGCTCTTATAGTATGAGGAGTTATCGGGGTTCTTGTAGTAATAGCCTCCATCCCTATCAAGTACAATCAGCCAGGGAGCGATTTGCGAGAGAAAAGTCACGGACTGGTTGGAATAATGATATCCTGTAGAACCGTTGCTACCCTGACGAGTACAATAATGGTTTCCCTAAGGACATAAGGTAAGCCGCTTCACATCGTCGCGTGCAATGAAAGTGATATAGCACACATACCTGACTATTTGTACCGCTGTTCGTTACTGTATAGCCATCAGAGCCGTAACGCCAATTTTCGGGCATAGTTTCTGTGCAGCTTTGGAGAGAGAGCGATAGTATGAAGGTTGACTGTGGCGAGGATGGTGGTGGTCAGGGTGAAAGAAGCGGGCTGCACAGCCTGCGCAATAAAACGCGTCGAGCGCCGCTTTAAATTGGGCTCCGAATGGGAAGCCTTGCAGATACGCAAGTTAGCATTACGCGGCGTCTTGAGATCCAGAATATGTTTAGACTGTTCCAGGACACCTGGGAGAGAAAATCAGCAACTTGAGCTGAGGACGTGATACGCTTTAAAGAGACGATCATGTGAACCTACTAGTTGATTGTGTTTTACGAGCCTCCTCGTTGTATCTAAGCGAACACCATATATCTCTCCGAACTGCCGTGCTACAAGCTATCCTAGAGACTTACAGTAGCGAGATGGCAGAACAGCGCGTCGCGTCGCGTGCGAGAACGAAGAGCTATCCCAGGTGCACGAACAGTGACGCGTGAGGCGTGACATTGTGTCACGCTATATCTGGGTTCAGTCGCCGCGTCGACTTGGCGGAGTACATCGTGTTAACCAGCGACCAGCATGTCCGCTCCGACTGGGAAGGGCTCAGATCTACGCGACAGACTCACCTTTCCCTCGTTCTTCGACAGTCCAGCCGATCATGACCTCGACAATCGTTACTTGGACAGCAATCGTTCCGTAGGCCGCGCATGGCCAAAGCGCCACTGGTGTTTCTTCGGCGAGATCGTTGAGGTCATCCCTTGGGGGCGTCTGGTCATCCATGTCAAGGATATCACAGGAAGAGAACTCCGAGTAGCATGTTATGACGATAACGATGGGAGGAAATTCTTGTACTCGAGCACACCCGGCCATACCGTGGCTATCCTTTATGCAAACCGACACGACTTCCTCGATGGCGGGTCAGGGTTTCGAGTCGAGGATGAAGACGAGATGACGGTATGTCTATTATACATCAAATAATGAAATATATCGAACCAGAGCAGATACTGCCGTTCTCCATGCAAGAATTATTGCTTGCCAATGAGAAGATCTTCTCACCGCCCAAGCGACAATGTGCTGCGCCCAGTTGCAAGAATCGCGGGTCACATTTATGTGGTGGTTGCAAAGCTATTTTCTATTGTTCAGTTGTCCGTATTCCTTCTCTTCGTTCTTTGTCGTTGAAGGTTCTAAGAATGCTTACGATCGTAGGATTGCCAAAGGGCTTCCTGGGCCGAACATAAGAAACTATGCAAGCCATCTCGGGTCGTAAGGTGGTTTAGTGAGAGGGACTGGCTGAAATTCGAGCATACAACAGGCTCGGGAGAAGGATACTGGGAATTTCCGAAAGATTTCCCGGCATCCCATCTCAAGTAGGGCGGAAGGTATCTGGGTATCTGGGTATCTGGGTAAGTCGTTAATTCCTGGCTTGTTACAGTCCGCTCACTTCTCTGCTAGAATGCTTAACAGCAGAGTTCAAGTGTATTGATATTTGGTCCAAGTGCATGACTCCAGCTTGTTCATCGACAGGGAACATGACTGTATGAATAACATTCAAATGTAGCCTATCCGGAAATCGACTTCTCATATTTGTAGCTCATACGGCTGTCAGCCGCGTTTGATACTTCCCTAGTTCGAAAGATCATCTTATGCCTTTCGCCACTATCTACTCGTGAAGACTAGTAGTCACAATGCCGCACTTCATCGCGTCG
Source organism: Pleurotus ostreatoroseus (assembly GCA_005298045.1). Taxonomy (NCBI): domain Eukaryota; kingdom Fungi; phylum Basidiomycota; class Agaricomycetes; order Agaricales; family Pleurotaceae; genus Pleurotus; species Pleurotus ostreatoroseus. The sequence goes on along the minus strand of SWBT01000244.1, from coordinate 33,059 downwards.
TTCTGGTTGGGTATTCTCATTCTGGCACCCGGTCTCTTGGCAGGCACAGTATCCCAAGGCGGTTCTTGTTCCACAAACAATACTCACCTCGACCCCGCGACGCACAAACTGATCACCGACTGCGATGACAAGACCTTTTGTTCGTCATCTGACAATACATGCCAACTCAAACAATGCCGACGTGACGAGTTTCCGTTCGGCTTTGAGCCGGGGGACATCCTGCCCCCAATGTGCGGTCGAGGGACCTTTTGTCCGGACGAAGGTAGTGGGTGCCAAAATCTCCAAGCTGTTGGACAGCCATGCCAACTCGGCCGTGACGAACAATGTGCCCCTTCGCACGAGTGGCAGACGCTTGCAAGTAGCCAGAACTTCAACGGTTCAATATGTCTTCAGTCCACTTGCATGTAAGTTTGACTTAACGACTCATCAATCGCGATCACATATGCTTATTCCAATAACAGGTACGCCAACGCTACCCTTGGACAACGATGTATCATCGATTCCGTCACATACATCGATACCGCAGCCGACGGGCAGCAAATCAGCAATAACGTCATCCGGCATAACTGCCAAACTCCCCAGTATTACTGTGACACCACCGCTTTGCAGTGTTTTGTTACGAAGGACATAAGTCAAGCTTGTTCGCTTGATCAAGAATGTCGAAGCGTAAGCGACCGCATATCCAAAGATCCTACCTGTCTAATTCCTATGCTAGCTGAACTGTGACGTGAACGGGGTTTGTCAACAAGCTCTCGACAAGCCTAGGAAACTCGAAATTTGGCAGCTCGCTGCCACTTGCGCCGTTGTACTTATTTGTGAGTCATGTATTGCTATATGAACTGGGCGAGCATAGCTGAACACCGCTGTCAAGCTATGGTGACGACTGTTTCGACGCTTGTCGTCTTTCATAAACGTCTACGCCTCCGCAATCATCGGGAGCTCTGCGAATACTATCATGAGCAGCTGAAGTGAGTGCAATCTTTCTGTTACTCAGTATATCTGGAACAAGGACATCTGATTATTTTTCGGAAGTTTTCGACAGTCAATGTTTCGTTTGCATTTATCCGCTGCTGATAGTGTCAGCCTCCGTTCGGAGGAGTTAGACCTGCTAAGGAATGAAAAATATATGTAGCACAATCATTATGGTCCTCTGTCGTAACTCGTCCGAGGCTTTGCCACATCGTTTTGAATCCTAACCCTAGGGCCTACACTTCATATATCGTGTTTATCGTTGTATCTAATCAAGCGATTTCGAGAATACAATTTATGGGCGCCTATCAACTGACATGCGCCAAGCGGCGGCGAGTCTGCTCGAGTCCTTGTACCTTTCTACAGCCTACTTGCACGACCATGAGTGTCACTCGTCCATTTAGAGCTACAGATCTATTCAAGTTCAACAACATGTGAGTTTTGACTTGCAATACTACACAGCTTTATTGAAGAGGAGAAGTAATTTGGACATATGGACAGAGACGGTGCGATAAGCACTTTGTGAAACGTTGGGGATATCACTGACATACCTTGCTCTCATAGTACGGCAATAATTTCTATTTGAGCTACCTATCTAGATGGCCGGATCTCTGCTATGTACAGGCGGCACCGAGCGGACGTCTGATGAGCTATGGTGCGCTCCATTCCTGCACATTGTACGGCTCCTAACTACCATCGATGGCAGTGCTTGGAAAGGCGGAGGGCCTTGGGACGGAGTGGCACGGCCATGTCACAGCCATTACGGTCGCGCCTGAGTACCGCCGGCTGTCGCTGGCGCGCAAAATGATGAACATGCTCGAGCATGTATCAGATCATGGGTACAAGGGATACTTTGTTGATCTCTACGTCCGCTGTACGAACACAGTCGCGATCGGGATGTACGAGCGGTTTGGGTACAGCGTATACAGGCGGGTGAGGGAGTATTATGGAAGTCTGGGCAAGGGGAGAGAAGGCAAGGACGAAGAGGACGCATATGGTGCGTGTTTGTATCTTGCCATCCGTGAAGCGCTGTTTCCGGTGCGGAGGCGGAGAGGGTCTTATCTGACGTATTGTTCCACGAACACAGACATGAGAAAGCCCCTCAGCCTGGATCCACACCGACGTTCTGTCCGAGCCAATGGTCGAGAATTTGTCGTTAGCGCAGGCGACGTATCGTAACAGTGCTTTACACATATCTTGCTTATTATATCATGGAATATCGGCTGCGTCGACGTACCAGGTCCCTCGGTGCACGGATTGTAGGGACCAGCAAGTCCATCGTAGTATTCCGTCATCTCGTGCAAACGATGAGGTGTCAGTTGAGCTGATCTCATTAAACTGCGCTTTCCTCGAGTCACTCGCAGTTTTCCAATCTGATCGGATTTTACATGCAGCCAATGCTTTAAATAAGGATGTCGCCCTTTAGCCGAACCCTCAGTTTGAACCCGCTTTCAGACCAACACTCGTCCATGAATGCCAACGCGGCGTCAGTGCGAGAGGTCAGTTTCTTCGTCCTCATGATCACTACGTGTGTACTAGTAATGTTTCACATGCGGCGATCCACACGTGAGGTAAGCCACATCCATAAATGTGCGTCAAGTATAGCTGATTATGTCTACAGTCCGATCCACAGGCAAGAAATCTCACTTGCACGCATATCGCTCTTGTTAACGTCGACTACAGGATCCTCCAGAGAGTCCCGGGGATGATGAACCTCAACCTCCTCTGCAACGAGGCCACCCATGGCGTAAGTAGCTGCATTCAGTGCATATGTTCACTGGACGCCTGCTAACCGGAATGCGCCTAGCCATACGGTTTTCTGAATAAACCCCGTACGATACGATCGAACTTCCTCGGAATAGTCCCAATTGAGTTGTTAGCAGCGCTGACAGATCACCCTTACGCTAGCTGTCATGTAATAATTAGAATACATACTTTTGACTTCACGTCGTTAATACCTTCAACTCGAACAAGAATTGACAGAGCAGTGTCACGTTGTTCCCCAATAATGCTGCATACAAGATAAAATCTTCTACGACATGCCATTGAGAGCGTTTCAGACTTTCCCGTGTTTCCCTTTTCCCGGAGATCCTTTCCGGGCACCTGGCGGACCTCCATCCACGATGTCCCTGCAATCAAGTTTCACTGTTAGAGCGTACCCGAATATGTATGCGAGTACATGGCTTTTGGTACACCGTCATAGCATCTTTGCGCCACAGGAAAAATCCTACAAAGACAAGGTCAGCTAGCTCCAATCAAACATAGCGCGCGGTAATGAAGCTGATAATCAGACATGATGCACTGTACACATAGTCTTGTACAAGCGCGAAATAAAGCCGGACGTTGATCATGCTACTTCCCGAGCACGGCACCAACATAGCAGCTGGGCCTGTGCTCCGAAGCGTCATATGGCCCCGGCGGTATATCATCACGATATCAAGGACAGCATCGCTGGAGATAACATATGGAGCCTATTCACAGAAGAAGGTACTCACCGGACAATGAGGATACTCAATACGGAAGCGAGCCGTCGGGTTACAAGGTCGAACAAATGTGGGTTCGGACATAAAGGATCCTAACATAGGATCACGCACTGTACTGAAGAGGAGGTGATAGGGACCGAGTTTCCGATCAGTCCTCTTCGTCCGTAAGCTCTTCTCCCGCATAGACACCACCGTGCCTATCGAAACCGGGACGTCGCGCCCATGAACGGCCATCCGTGTACGGCTCGATACGGAGAGGGAGAAAGAGGGTATAGGTGGGGCTGCATTTGATTCATTGGATCCATGAGTCCTCGGATCGAGAAAGTGTGGGAAACGATACACACTATCCATCTTTACCGATGTTGAAGAACAGCTCCAAGTTTTTGCGCTTCCTACGGATCAGTAAAAGGCTATCAGTTATCAAAGAGAGTGGCCAAGTCAGTGCCGTACCCAAGGTCGTAAGAATTGATAAAGTCTTCGCCTCTGCCTTTGGCGGTTCTACGGTATTGCTCGTAGTCCTGCGACTCAACCGACGTCTCCGCTTGAGCAATACTCCAAAGGTTGTAACTTGTCATTATCGCCACTGCTAGAAACAAGACAGCGGCTAGAATCCAGGTAAGGAGAAATGCTACTTCTGGGGATTTGTGCTGCCAGGGTTCCTGTCGGTAGATTTTTGGGTGGGTGAACGGAACAAATGGTACGGGGGCCACTTACATCGCGCCAACCTAGAGCGGTCAGAACATGGGGCCAACCAAAAACGGCATAACATAATGACGAGATTGTGAGATAGATTCTGGGAGCCACGGTTAAGTTGCGATCTCGGACATTCTGAGAAGCGTCTTACAAGAACAGCATGAAATGTCGCTCGTTATAGAGTCCGACACATTGATTAATCCCTAGCAAGAGTAAGCAAAACAGATGATTTAACGCAAATTGACAGCATACACTTCACGGAATTAGTAGGAGCTGGATGAGTTGGTTACACGTCACTTACAGGACAATGGTGGTCGTATTTGAGTACGCAGCGGTTACATATTCGGCAGTGATGCGCTCTCTTACAGCTAATCTCAGTGGATGTTAATAGACACTTTATGAATCTACACTCACTTCGGGCCTAACCTCTCCGCATCGTCTACACTTCGTGAGCGTAGCCTTGGTGATGTGGAGGTCGTCTGACCAGCGCACTCCGGTTAGAGCTCTATTGACCGCTGTCCGTCTTCGTTTTGCCCATAGAAAACCAGATCCCCGCTGATGCGTATCTGTGACGAATCCTGGAGATATGGTACACACCCAGTAGTAGTGCGTAAATAAATTAATCGCGATTAGAGCGCATATAGGCGTCGTCAACCACGGCAAGGGCAGCGAAAGGACTATAAATTCGACTGCAAAGTTTTTTGTTAGCTTACATGACGTTCTGAAAACTTGATATTTCTTACAGAAGCAGAATGCGCCTACAGACAACAAGATGACGGCGAGAAAGACGAAGAGCGGGCCAGCAGCACCCGTCAGCGCATCACCAGCACGCTCCAGCCACTTGAAGCAGCGGAAGACATACTTGGCGCAGATCATGGGCTTGCCTCCGCCGTTCTGAGGAGCTCCGTCACCACCGGAGATAGCGTGGTCGTTCTGGGTATAGTCGTGGTCGTCGTGGTCGACTCTGGGTTGCTGTCGGCCGGTCGGCGTCCACTGCGCAGGCCATGGAGAGCGCGCCTCACGGGCGTCTAACGGGCTCTCCATGATGAGGTAAAATCTAGAATCGTCCTTGCCTCTTGACCTCAACCTCGCCGTGCCCATTCCACTATAACACCTTAGCGCTGCACGCAGCAGGACCCGCTACCAAGATGTTTTTCGCCCCAGCTTTGTCTTGTACTACACGCATGGTCTTGTTGGCAGATCAACACAGATCAAGCATGCGCACTACCCCGCCCAAGGTTGTAAGGCACGATGTAAGCCACTTTTGCCCCAAGGTTCCGCCTCAGAGCTGAGGCCGAGGATGAGAGAGAGCGGTCGCGAACGAAGCGGAAGCAGAAAATTACCTTACAGGGCAGCTTATGTAACTCAAATACTCAGGCGTGCGACGGAGGCTAATCCGGGGGTGCAAGACCCTTACCAACTCGTTTCACTTCGTTGGTAGCGGGAATAAAACTCGCCCTCAACGATCTCAAGCACCAACAAAAGTCTACCTCAAAACCCTGCCGATGTCCTATCTAGCTACACCATCGTCCTCACAGGACGCTTCTCACACTGTGACCATTGTCGAGTCCGAGTCCAGTGAGGACGTCCCCTCAGGGGACGTAGGGACCCTGCATCTGCGCGGAGCCAGGACCAACTCAAGACGCACCCAGCGCGTAGTCTGGCGGGAAGATGTTGTCGATAATGAAGGAGCGGGGAAGAAGTCGTCTAAAAGTGAGCACGGATGATCCTCTGTCTCTGCACTGATACCAATGCTTCTGGTCTAGTCTGCTGCATCTACCATAAACCGCGGAAATTCGATGAGTCTTCTTCGGAAGAATCGTCATCGGATTCAGATTCGGACTCTGATTCTTCGTGCGACTCGTGCAATGTGCCACACCATAGTGCGGGTGGACAGCATCGCCCTAATCGGCCTGTCACTAATGCCAATGGAGCGGGCCCAAGTAACACCCGAAGTCGGGATGGTGCTGCTGTTGTCCATGAAATGCACGAAGATGACGGTGGGCGTAACGCCTACGAGAGAAATCCGGGCAAGAAGCCTAAGAATCCAAATCAAGGAAAGCCGATACCCCAGGGCCACTGTGAGTGCTCGCTTGAATTCGTCGAGCACAATGCTCATCATGTTCTTCAGCGTAAACGAAATCTAGTAGTTTTCCTACTGTTGTACTCTGATTCCCCATAATATCGTCCTCCGCATCAACGTGCTTGGGCACCGGATCGCATCTGGCAGGACCACTTCGATTTGGTGTTTAATGAAACCATATACCTTCGCTTTCTGTAGTTTTACACAGTCAAGATTACATTCCGTCTAGTTCACACCTCTGGATATGTAGTGTACATCTACCCGCTCGCTGCCTAATGCAAATAGCGTTTACTCCAACCTTGTCATAATTGGCTCCAGCCCGAAAGTGTTCCAAAACTCTCTGCTGTCAAAGCCTTTTCCCAGTTCATCTACGGTCCTTGGCAACGTCCTCACGCCTGCTTCGTTCATGAGCTCTCTTACCCATCGTGGGTGAGGCCCTTTCGCACCAGGGCCGACCTTGCTCGCGATCTTACCCTCTTTCACCACCACGCCTTCATCTTTGATGTCTTCACTACCCCAAGCCGCAGCAAGATCCCACCAATCGTACACCCTTACGTCAGTCAGCATCCATCGTTGACCAATTGCCTCCGCAAAGCGGTCGTGCACGGCTAGGATGGCCCGTGCGACGTCCTCTCCATGCATCCAATGCACGCTTGTCTTCGGAAACAGACTTTCTTCAGCGACCATGAATATCTCGAATTTGCAAACATACTTTTGCTCGAAGTATCTCCTTTGTTGGTGCAACCCTGCCGATGTAGTTCTTTACCGCGCGAGGTCCTCCCCAAAGGCCGCAGAGATTCAGCACGGTCGTCGGTGTATCAGGTGAGAGTGCTAAGAGCTCATCTTCTGCTGCCGCACGCGCATTTGTCTTGTCGAACGGCGTGTACCTATCATACCACACTGTGTCCCTCTTCGGGGGAGTGGTAACAGGGATACCACGAAGAGTGGGCCCGCCCTGTTCAAATAATTAATGGATGACCTTTTCTGAGAAGATGGTGCTTTGAACGCACGTCCCATATACCCGTCGACCCCAGCTGTATCCATGCCGCCTTGTCCCCCTTCCCCCCGTGCGTCTGCTCGTACAAGCTCACGAGCCTCGCTGCCGCACCTGGTACGCGGATTGGGAACGTCACAAGCACAGTGCGTGCCCACGGTAGGCGAATGAATTGTCCGAGGTCCGGGTGCTTATCGTTCTCGTCGAATTCGAACGCGATGGTATCTGGCTTGCGGTGTTCCGGGCGTGAGGTCGCCGCGTAGGTCACATCACGGGCCGCGCAGAGCGGGATGAGGAACGTCGACGTCCACCCGGCGCCGAGTATAAGCAAGTCAACTTCGCGCGGCGGGGCGTACATGATTTAGATGTTACAACCGTAGGTCAAGATCGTGGTGGTTATTGTGAACGAGGGTCAACGCGGAGAGTGAGAACGAGATTTGCTCTCAGGATGACAGTCGAGTAGTCCACAACCCAATTTGGGCACATATCCGTGGAAAATCACATAGCATTGCATTGAAGTAGGAAATGCGAATAAAATAATACATGCCTAGTCTACATGTCGATGAATGAGTAAAATTCCGTGTGCGTGTCATCATGACACCTCTTCCATGTCGTCGTCATCGTCGTCATCGTCGTCCTCATCATCTTCATCGTCTTCCATCTTCATTGCACTGTCTTGCGAAAGACTAGGCCCAGGCACATTCTCCGATTTCATCTGTAGTTGCAACTTTAGCACTTACTCCGTTCAAAGTAACACGTTGCTTACCCCATCGCCCTTGAAGTTTGCCATGAGCTCCCACGTACCGTTGTGCTCGCCACTTCGATGCATAAAAGCAATCTCATTGAGCACTTCTTTGAGGTATGCTTCGGGCTGCTGTGTGCGCTCTCGCAACGGTTTGATAGACCAATGGTCGCGCTCGCGGAACAAACTGAAGAGCAAGTCGAGAAGCTGGTTGCGCGGCATACGAGCCATACGTTCGAACTGGCCTTTTGGTGGCTTCTGCTTGGGCCTCTGCATTCCAAATGCAAAGTGAGCATGCAGCACAGCAATTCGACTGGATGTAATACGCACGACGAGGTCTGAGAAGCCAGTAGAATTAGAGACACCGCTGGTGAGCCTGTTGATCGCCCCACGATCTCCGGGGTGCTCTTCCTCAATTCTCTTGATCGTTCGCGATGGCTGATTCGCCATCTGGTGACGCGCCTTTATACGTTGTCGGTATCTTTCCGAGAGCACTGGCCGTAGATTGCACTCGTGCTTGACCCGCCCCGTCAAAATAGTCGTACGCGCTCTGCTCGCCGTGCCAGGGTCTTTCTCGCGTTCAGCTACCACCACCTGGTTCTCCACGGACTCGTTCACCATATCCAGCTCATATTCTTCCGGTTGGTCATCGTTGTCGGGATTAGGTGGCAGGAAGAGTATGATCCGCGGCTTCTTCCCCACAGATGACTTGGAGTTGTGATATACACGGATGGTCGCGAGGTGTATGCCCTCCTCGTCGACAGAGGACCACCGTTCCATGAGATAACGCGGAATCTATACAAGTTCAACAACGGCTCATGCTGCGGGTGCAGGTATGAGTACCTTGACGAGCCACACTCTACCGTTTCCTGATTCCATAATCAGGGATTCATCCGGGTCCGGCTGAGAGTCATCGTCTTGTCCACCGAGCTCAGCGTCGAACTGCTTCTTATCATCGTCCATGGCAACATCCTCCATGATTGCGGTTTAAAAGAGCGAGATAACGTCGTAAGCTTTGACTAGGTGGTGGTGGTAACGGCGAAGGATGTGTGAATAGACAAGGTTGCGCGACTGTGAGACTCAAGGCGTCAGTGTTATTTGGTCCTGTTAGGAGCCAAGGCAGCTTTGCTCCCAATTTAAGGTTAGGAGCACCGGATCAGACTTTGACGGCGCGCTTGACGTCACCGGACATTCACGGAGACTCGCTCAACGGAACGCACAGCGAGCAGGAAAACGACGTGTAAGACCTCTCGGACGACTTAGAACAGGTCGTAGACATCGATCAATGCTCAAGGCAGTAGAACATCACATCTGCCCCACAAACACACTACAGGTTCGCGCGGAACCATAAGACGTGTCCAGACCCAAAATATATGGAGAAGGGGTTATGTATGCACAAGTACGCTATGGTCGTCTAGTAATAAGACCGTCCTACTAATAAGATATGGATACAGTGTCAAGTGTCTGACGGATTTTATGCGGTCTGGAAAGTAAATGAGAACCTGTGCTATCGGATGTGGAGATGTCAGACTTACCGCCTCCTTAAGGTAGGTGACGAGGTCGTTACGATCCTTGTCCTTCTTGAGACCAGCGAACGCCATCTTAGTACCGGGGATGTACTAGAAGAGGAACATGAGTTGCAATGTCACGGAGGAGCGTTGTGCTCCACAGTACAAGAGGATGCCACGTACCTTCTTGGGGTTCTCGAGGTAATCGAACAAAGTCTGCTCTTCCCATACAACAGCCTTGTTCACGTTGGCAGCGGTGTAGGAGAAGCCCTCAGCCTGACCGGACTTGCGGCCAAAGATACTAAGGATCAAAACGCGTCGTGAGTGGACCGCCCACAGATGCAAAAGCGCGTCGACTTACCCATGGAGGTTGGGGCCGACTTTGTGAGGCTCACCAGCACCGAGGGTGTGGCACTGCGCGCAACGGGTCTTGAAGAGGGAAGCACCCTTGCCAGAGTCACCTAACGCAAACGAACCGTTCCGTTCAGTCTGGTTTGCTTCCGTTGGTCGCTGTGAAGCTGCTGAATCTCACCTGCAGAGTAAGGCATGTCTAGGAGGAGAAGGTCGTAAAGTTAAGAGAGAGAAAAGGTATTAGAATGTACAGCGAGTGCGTCGACGAAGACGATGGTTTTGGTGAAGAGGTGCGGGGTCACGTCTCTGCACATTATAAGTTGCCCGACGAACCGGTTCTTTCCGGCGAACCAATAGAAGCTCGCCGATTATGTCCGTCCGACCGGAGCCGGTTCTGCCGTTTTCAGGTAAGCGCTTGTCAGCAACCGGTCAGCATTGAGCGTCTATCAACGGCAGCCGGCGTGTCAGGTGACCGTAGGAACGATCTATGTAACCCCTAGCATAGGTGTTAATTACACTCTTACCGTCGACAATTTACATCCGAGCCTCTTCGTCTCTGCTCACCATGAAACGGAGGAGATCTGATGTCCAGGATGGCGACGATGACGATGAACGAAGGGCGAAGCGACCTCTCTTGAACGACCAACTTGACGAGGACGAGGCGTCTCTATTCCGACTTCAATATCCGTCAACAGATAGACCGGCTGCACCTGTGCCATTTCAGCAACCTAGCCAATTGCTGTCCTTTTCATACACCCCGGCGAGGGTACTCGAGTTCAACGACTCTGCTTTGAGGTACTATGTGCACCCTCCCCCCGGTGCGGACCTGCGGTATGGCTACGAACGCTGGGTTAAGCGACCAGAGGAAAGAGGTCGTCTTGATGGTCTATTGAAGGCAATCGTAAAGTTTCGTTCGAGGCTCGATGCAAGTGGTTCGAGTGGGGATGCATGGCTCCGTGATATGTCTGTGGTATCATGGAGGGGGGTCATGACTAAGTGAGTAGTCATCACGACCTGGCTGTGAAATGCTCACCGTGTTCACATGAAATTCCGTTTCTCCTGGTGAGAGAGGATATTGACTGCGCCATATGAAGAACGAGATTCATGGGAGATGAACGTGATGACACTCAACGGGACGATGTACCTCGAGGAACACTTGTCGGACAAGCGACTTGCGGAGAAGTAGGTGCTCACGGACAGGCTATTCCCTCTATGATTTACTATGAATTACTCAGGGAAGACATGACACCACACCATCGCCTGCAGTCCTACTACGGTTATGCATTTGAGTCGTACTGCACTTCATCAATACCTGATCGAAGGGAAGTAGCTGAGCAAAACAGTCAACGACAGGCGGTGGGTTGGGGCGGGGATGTGGACACGAATGTGCAATGGTGCAGCGTCGTGAAGACGAAGCTAGGAAATGACAGACTAGTCATAGGCGGGGAGGTGGACTGCGTGCGAAGTGCGTGTTTTCCTTCTAAAGCATACGAAGTGATTGAGCATCCCGCAGGCAAGTACACCGGCAAGCCCGATACCTTTGTTGAGTTGAAGACATCTCTCAATATCCGGGGACCGCAAGACGAAGCAAAATTTGAGAAGTACGTACTTATCGCGAAGCTATGTGGGGCACTTTATCTAACCGTTGCTACATAGGAAACTTCTGAAGTTCTATTTCCAATCATTCCTCCTCGGAGTACCTGTGAGTCTTGCATGCAGTGCAGTTCGAATATAGCTATATGGCCGCATCCTGCAGGAGATCGTAGTCGGCTTCCGGAAACCGTCCGGTCAACTCACTACCGTGCAGTCCTTCCAAACGATCCAAATCCCTCGCCTCGTGCGGGGCAAGCCTGGCGCATGGGATCCCTCCGTTTGCCTCAAATGGGGAGAACAGTTCTTGAAGTCCCTCAAGCGTACTGTATCCGAGCCACATCCGCAATCTTACTCAGGGTCCGCAGAGCGCGAACCGGTGGCCGCACGCCTGAAGTTGCCCGTCTGGAGGGTCAAATTTGTACCGGGGGCGGGTGTATCCGTGCGCCCACTTGATATGGTCGGCATTGAAGACGTGGAGGAACGAGAGGACAGGGTCGGTTTCTTGCCAAAGTGGTATCTTGAGGAACTAGGAGTTAGCACGGACGAAGAACCACGGCCACAGCCCACGCTCAGCAGTAGCAACGCAGAACCTCCACCACTGCGCACCGAGCTTTCGCGGGACGTAGCGGGAGAGGAGCCTGGTTCACCACTTTCCGCTGAGAGGAAAATGTAGTGGTGGAGCAATGTACATCCTGATTCATTATCTGTAAGTGTTCAAGCTCAAGCACGTTCTCACGTTGATGGACCCTGAATGTCTCGACTTAGGGCGTGCTACAACCTCCTTTGCTATCACAACTCGTAAGGACCACCCCTGTTGTTGTATAACGGAGCGCGTGTGACTGATCCTGATGCCCAGTTTCATGTATACCAAATCCTCTGAACTGTCAGTTGGTCCCGTCTCCACTGATTGTCAATTTGCACATACGGCGTCGTCGGTCACTTTCGAGCTGCTGAACTGAGCAGCTCTTTTGTGTCGTACAGTCGATCCGAGGCTGACGCGTCTTCAGAAGGTCAGGCATCCTTTGAGTAGAAGTGAGGCTGATTGCAGTCCGCATGTGCTTGCCACTCAGAGTTCGTGGACGCTTTCCATTTCCAGGCTGTTCTTCCGCGCCCCACTGCATGCCGGAATATCTCAGACGCGCTTCGTGCAAGCACCTTTTTAATTTTGTGCGCCTGTCCCGGCGGCACAAGTGACCCTGATAGCGTCCACAAATGCATAGACCTGTTCGTTCCTTCGTACGCATAAGATGTGATTGGTGAGTTGCATCTTCGTAACAAATACGTGCGAATATGTTCTCTGAGAACTGCCCTCCTTTACAGAGAATGCAGACTAGTGCGTTCGAAGCGCAGGGGTTCCGGGGAAACATGTGTTCGTCACCTGATAGCCCCTGGAAGCGTTCTCCTGTCGCGTCTTGTGCAAGGGCATTGGCCACGTTTCTCCGCGTCGCGTCCAGCCTTCCACCTCGTTAACCTTTGTGCTATAGGATCGGCTTCTTCGCGTTTTCATTGGTAATACCCCTTAGGTCCGACCATATGCATGCGCGCAACTTACCGGCCAACATATGCATATGTTACACGGCGGTCCGTGTCCTCCATGCGCTACCAGCGCGATTTATCTCGAAGGCGGCGCAATGTGACTCTATCAATGAAATGTCGATGGGCATGTCGCACACCGTTGTCCGAATAGACTCCAGAACAAATTCCGAGAGCTTCGAGATATAAGGCCGCTCGCTCTATGCAGGCTCCCCTAGGAACCGGTCGTGCTTCCTCCCTCGTATCATCGAGTCGGTAGAAAAGGGTACAATGGCGACACGCTTGTCCAACGTACGTTTCCTGGCGTGCATGCTCTTATGCACCGGGTTCCTGGCAAACGTCCTGGCTTTCGATCTCTCCAGAAAAGACAATGTACGTCGTATCTCTCATGTGACACGTCATTCATCTCACATACTCTTCTCCAGCTTGCGATGTTAGTGAACGTCTTGCAGACTTACATGGAGTGTCACTGATAATGAACGCCAGTTATTGGGGTCAAGACGGCGCCAATTCCCAGCAACGATTGTCAGCCTATTGCCAAGATGATACTGTCGATGTGATCCCGCTCGCCTTCCTGTACATCTTCCGTGGTACGGGAGGCGAACCGGTCATTGATTTTGCGAATGTGAGCTATCCTGCATCTGGAGTCCAGAATAAGCGACTGAATCGTCGTATTAGACTTGCAACCAGTGGGACGATCCAATTTTCTCCGGCACGGCTTTGGCGAACTGTACCGCTGCTATGGCTTCGGACATCGAGTTTTGCCAGTCCAAGGGAAAGATTGTGACCTTGAGTCTGGGCGGTGGCACCGGTCAAGTTGGGTTTTCTTCGGATTCCCAGGCACAAAGTTTCGCTACCCAGATTTGGAACTTGTTCCTTGGCGGCACAAGCTCTATCCGGCCGTTCGGTAAAGCCATCCTCGATGGGTAAGTTTGACTATTGAATGTCTTCGCAAGTTGGTAACACTGTAAACAGGCTAGATTTGGACATCGAGAGTGGTAAACCTGATCATTACGCAGCATTCGTGAATCAAATACTGTCCCTGGCCGCTCCGACTGGCAAGAAGTAAGGAATATAGCATCAAATATCCATGCACGCTGTTGAATGTCGTTGTAGATACTACATCACGGCCGCTCCACAGTGCCCGTATCCCGATGCCTACATTGGAGCAGCTCTCAATCAGGCCCCATTCGACGCAGTTTATGTGCAATTCTGTGAGTTAATATGCATCACCGACCCCTTGTTACACCTTATTGACGCGATGACTAGATAACAATTACTGTGGGTTAGATCAGCCTTCGGTATGTTGTCACTCTACATGGGATAGTTCAATACTAACAATCAGTTCCTTAATTAGGAATACAACTTTGCCACTTGGTATGTTGCACCGAATACCGCAGTCACAGCGTGATCTGACCGAAGTTCAGGGACAACTGGGCGAAAACCACCTCATTCAACAAGAACGTCAAGGTCTACATCGGTGCACCAGCCTCCGCGGATGCAGCTGGAACAGGCTACGTTAACTCTAGTACCTTAGCCAACTATGTCTCGCAGGCACAATCCAAATACTCGTCATTCGGTGGGGTAATGATGTGGGATATGGACACCGCTTTCAGTAAGTGGCTTATCACGTTCTCGGTATTTATGGTGAACTTATGGGTTATTCAATAGCAAACAACCGCTTTGACAAGGCGGTCAAGACTGCTATGGTGTCGTCGGCTCAGAGACTCGGTCTGCCTGCTGCACAAGGACCCAGCTCCAGTTCAACTGACGCTCACACCCAGAGCCCCGCGTCATCCACGCCAAAACCTGCCTCCTCCGCGAGAAGCACTAAGGTAGCTGACTCTTCCTCTATGAACCTTAACTACAAATTTTTATTATGAGTCCGATCCCCTTCCCGCAGCTTGCGTCCTCCGCTAGCGCTTCGCTCAGCGTTAAGGTAAGCCTTGCTGTAACCGCATGATTGAGGCGTGTTAAGGAACGATCTGTTTTGTTCTAGGTTTCATCTTCTGAACCCGCTAGTGCGACACACAGTGCACAGACTAGCTTGGCGTCGACAGCCAGCATCCTTCATACCCAGTCCAGCGCGGTCCCGTCCAGCACCGTTGCTGCCAGTGCGGTCTCTGCACAATCCAGCGCAGTCAACACACCGTCTAGCATCATTGCTATAGAGACCAGCGTACTCCCAAACGAGCCCAGCTCTGAAGCAACAAGACACCACCGATTCAGGCCCCATGAGACGATGAATGCCGCAGCAAGTGAACGCCTCAATGCATGGGAATTGGCGAGGGAGTCGTACTTCGACCACTTCAGGCCTCGCCCAACTGCCAATCCAGTCCAGGATTGAAATCAATGGTGCGAGCGCAACAAGATATTTAGTTCCTCATTTATCCCTATTCGTATCCTATCCACGATGGCCGGTCTTATCGTGGCTTCATGAAACACGCAATACGAAATTCTACGAAATACCGTAAATCATGTCTATCCAACCATCCAACAGTGTCATATGTACAAATAGATACGAATCGTTGTTTACGCCTGATTGCAGGGCTGCTACGATACTCTACAATTGACGTCGACATGTCAGTTCGTTAAATGGTTTCGTTACTCAAACCCAGCGCCGTCCCTCCTAACGAGGTCAGAAGCATTACGATGAGTAGACAAGATGGCGCATAGGGTTAAGACATATTAACATACACTCCGGAAAGGCGAGCCCAGATGGAAGCAGCGCAACGACAAACCAGCAGAAGGTACAAACCAATAATCATAGAATAGTAGAAGGTGTCAGGGCGTACAAAGAGAGGATGATGAGATCATCTCCCCCTACCAGGTGTTGTCGCACGTCTAGGAGTCCCTGGGGGTTTTCTGGGTGTTGGTGGTGGCACACCAGTCAGCCGCCGTTCCGCAACACCCCCTGGTGCGTCATGGGCTCGCTGGACCTCCCTGGCTGCCCTTCGTGCCGCGTCGCCGACTTGAGTCTGAGGACGTTCAGCGTCAGCTCGCGACATTGCACGGAGAAGATCCTGAGGATCTGTCGTTTGTGGTGGGCGAGATCGGCTTGGTGGAAGATACGCGGAGAGTAGCGATGACGAGGGTGGCAGGGAGTTCGTGCGGGAGAGCATTGATAAATTGAGGGCAGCAAATCGTCGATCCAGATCTGCTTCTGCCAGATGCGTCGCTTGAAGCGCAGATTGAGACATGCTGTATAGTCGATCTGCCTGCAAAGAAGTGAGTATTTAGTCGCTCTAGACGTAATAGAATAAACGTACCGTGCATTCCAAATCGGACATCCTCCCGCGAAGAGGACTCGTTTGTGCATGATCACCGGCCACGAGAGATCTAGCCAGCATAACTCCGTCCTGCCCTCGAAAGTATTCTGGTAGATCTTTCTCACTGATGTCCCAGAGCGCAACATCCTCTGCAGTCGCCTTTTGCTTTCCTTTGGCCTTTGCTGACGGAAACTCCCGTTTCCGTTCCTCGAGCTCTGCGAGGACAGCGGAGCGAAACGAGTTATAGGATGTCCCGACCTCGATCCATGCTTCGTCTTCCTGCTTAAGTCTGATACAGTGACTTTAGTCAGGTATTGCAATACACAGCTATTCACTTACTTCTGTATGTGTACGTTAAATCTAACTTCGCGCGCTCTGTTCTGGACATTCTGCTCATTCTCCTTGAGCTGTGTAGGCGTCTCAGAGTCTTCAGGAGGGCTATACACATTCGTGTCAACCTTGCCCTCCGCCAACATCTTGATAATATCTTCCTCTACGCTCTTGAGTAGCTGTATATCATCGGCAGATATTGGAGGGGGGTCCTTGCCAGGATTATTGGCACCATTACCCAAGGGCGCTGAAGTCTTTGCGCTCTCCTCTCCTAGCTCAGTCATTGCGCGATGAGAGCACCATATCAGAAGTTGTTGTGCTCTGCGAGGTTCTGGTTCTTCTGCATCGATATGCTTATAGAAGCTGGAATCCCGCACAGATGTATGCGGTTGAGCTGTCGATAAATCAGCAAACAAGGCCATCATGAATAACAGGTAAATAACTAAACTTACTGATAACACCCGTATTAACATACGTAGAGCTTATCCGTTTGCCACGAGTGAGTGAACTTTTCCGTCTCGTGTGTCCTGGCGTACCCCGCATCAACTTGTTACGCATAATTTGCGGCGTTTCTTGGTCAGGTATTGGAAGTGAAGTCTCCCGCGTTACTGCTCTCCCCCGCGACTCTGAAGGTAACGCTCTAGACGTCTTTGTGTTCGTTCGCCCGTTCGTAGATGCTGCCGGGAATTGGAAAGAGGTGTTGATACCATTGGTCGATTCCGCAACGCGTGTTTGACGTCGTAGGCTGTCTGTTTCGGACTGCATCAACCTCACATCCTCTTCCACTTCAGGCTCTGTTCGACCATCCACCAATATTTCTCTCTCCTTTCCCTTTCCTCGGTGCGCATCCGTGGGTTCCGTGTCCGCTCTGTATTTCTTCGCTGGGGGTACCACCGAATTACCATTGGTAGTAGTCCGAGATGATGGAGGCGCAGAAGGCTGACGAGAACTGGGCCGTTGTGATTGTCCTTTGTGCTGCGCGTCCTGCGACGAGGGTAGCACAGAAGAAGCGCGTACTATGACCAGACCACCAGGTTGCTCTTCCCCAACCACTACATATTGAAGGAATTCAGTCAAACAACGCGTCTTTGCGCGTGAGTTCACGTACATTTCCGCTTAGTGGCGGTCCCTGACTTGGAAGGCTATGGCCAAAACATGGCACATTCAGATAAGATATCATCAGTTGTTTGATCATGACACACCTCTTTCTTTAATCTCTTCGCTGCATTGGTAAATGGGTTGTCCTCTGTCATCGCCTTTCTCTTCGAAGTGGACGGCTGGGGGTCCGAGGGTATCATGGGCCGCTCCTGGGTTGCGAGCAGCTGAGTCGTAGTCTGTGAGGCGCCGTTCATGTAATTTCAGTGTAAGAGAGAATCCCCAGCATGGAATAAGACCAACAGCGAGCAGGGCGGCGGGCACGACGAGCAACGCGGGCGGCGCGATGGCGAACGCGCAAACAAACGAGGGGCAGACGGAGTTTAAAACCGAATTCCCACGGCCAGTTAACTTAAACAAGTCTCGTGACATGCCTTACATAAGCAACACTCGTTCCTCCAAGAGGCTGGTACGTGCAGGTTAAGCAGAGAATCCAATAAATTGAAACGCGTTCGCGAGACGTGTTCATTTTGTGTGCAGGAGCTCGAGTCGGGGTGGTATAGAACGCGCTTTGCGTTGTGTGACAGACGTGATTGGAGACCGCTCGTGAATTGGTTCCGACGTCGGGTTAGGGTTCTCTAACCCGACGTTGTAGCTGCCAGGTCGAGATAGATTGTGCACATATTCAAGATTTCGAGAGCTCGAGGTAAGATCTACGGAGTCTCTCGAGGTCTGACTACAAGCTTAACGGCACTGACACCCTTTCTGAGTTTGATAAGCCCGTTCGGTATAGCGGACAGACCGCCGGGGAGTAATTCCACATTGTTAGGCTAATAACCAACTGAATCGAGTTGTGTGGCAGATAGTGAAAGCAGGCTTACTTTGATTTCTTCGGACTCCAGCAAGGCAGAGAGATGACTATATAAGGAGATCCCAAGGTCTCTCTGAGTCGGTACATGTACATTGGCCAACACTTCGATGGTCTCTTTCTCAGCGGTTCGTTTGCTTTCATCGACTGTGAACGGTCCGACAAGAATGAGCCTTCCCCCGCGCGCGAGAATATCGTAGGTGGCCTCTTGCGTATCCGCTTCTGAGACGGTGTCAAAGATGATTGTGATGGGCTCTGCGGTGATTGCTTTGACAGCCTGACACAATTGCGAAGGAGGAATAGTAGCCCGATCGATGACGTGCGTTGCCCCGAGCGATTTCAGGTATTCTTCGTTGTGTGTAGAAGCGGTGACGATGATGGGCGAAAATGCAGAAAGCTTCGCAAGCTGTATTACTGACAGTCGAGGTTCAGTGTATATGTAGTTGAATACCCCCGTAATCACTTACCATACTGCCCTACGGAAGAAGATCCTCCAATAACAAGGATAGGTTGCCCATAGTATTCCCCTCGGCCATCTGCCCAAGGAGGGATAAGCCCAGCGCCGCCATATGGAAGAATCTTCTTGTTATAGAGACCGACAGCCGCTGTACCCAGCGTGAGAGGGATCGTTGATGCTTGATCAAAGGTGAGTTTGGGCGGGATCTAATTTGATCACAGTTCAGGTCAGTGACTGCGGTTCTTGTCTGCGTATGTCCAGAATACGACCTTTGCAGCTATCTCTGCTGGTACGATTGTGTACTGCTGAAACGTTGCTCTGCGTTTATCGAAGTATCCTTGGTGAAGCCTAGCAAAGGAATCGCACGTATAAGCATAACTATACTGTAGACAAGAGACGGAAACTCACACTCTATCACCAGGCTCAAACGTGGTTACTCCTTGTCCCACCTTCTTGACGACCCCTGCACAGTCAGTCCCCAGTACGGCCGGGTACTCCTCAATGAAGAACCCATAAACATGTAGTTTCCAGTCTACGGGATTGAGAGCGGTAGCACGAATCTCTACTAGAAGTTCTCCTGGACCAGGCTCAGGGATGTCAGTCAGCTGGACCGAAAATTCACCACACTTCGAGAGTAATAGCAGGCTTTTCTGTTTCTCTGACATTCTTAGTCTTGCGTGTAAGAGTGGTGGTAGGGAGCGAAGGTGAGAAATGCTGTACGGTCCTACTCTGCTTGAGGCCGATACCACCTGTCATATACCAAGGCGCTTCCTGCCTCGGCGTGTGTTACAATGCGAGCACGTTTGTGTGGCGATGCCATAACATTGAGGTTTAGTGAAGGAACAGCATGATCATCATCAGATACATGACTTCGTCCTTGCGCTACCAAACCTTGTTGCGTATCCGGTTAGATGGCCTTCCAGTCATTCCCATCCTCCCAAGTAAGCGCAGCCTTGTACAGCGTCAGCTCCTCGTAGTAGCGCCCGACCAGTTGCATCCCAACGGGAAGGCGCGTCGTTTCAGGCCCTTCTGGCGGAGAGAGCATGCCGCACGGTATAGAAAGGGCAGGATGTCCAGTGAGGTTGAAGGGTTGAGTGTTAAAGGTCTGGAAGCGAAGATTAGGTTGATTATGGACTTTATTTGGGTACATACAAGACCCCAGCTCTCATTGAAATGAGCAAGTGGAGGAGCATCTTGAGGCTGTGAAACATATTCGGTCAGGGTCTGCACCGCGTTAATCACTTAATCGAGGACATACCAGTAGTCTCTTGGCAACCCAGGGCAACGTAGGCATCAAGAGAACGTCAACGCTTTTCAATACACGATCATATTCCATGCGAAGCTTGCGCATCAGGTTATGTGCTTTCCCATGTAACTATGAGAACATGAATGCCTTCACGATCTCTTAATGATCTGACTTCATACCGATGGATAATACTTGTCCGCAAATAGACCCTGGATGAGGGAGCTAGATGAATGTGAAAACAGCTGTCAGGAGGTAAGTACGTCCACTATATCCGTGAGTGAGTCCTGACTTACACTCTCGAACTTTTCCTGGGTCCAAGGCATGATCTTATCAGTGAGGTCATTGAGGTATACTTGCCGTGTGCCACTGCTGCGTCCCAGAAGGTTGTTCGACTGTTGGAATCTATAACGTTGATCAGTCACAAGGTGTGGCATGACGTGTTATTACTGACCTGTAGGCCCTACCGATAATAGGCGCATCAGCATGCCCCGGGATGCTGACCTCAACCACTTCTGCACCGAGTTGCTCAAAACGACTGGCTGCCGCACGAACGCACGCTATCACTCGCGGATCTATTCCCGGAATAGTCTCGCCTTCCTTGAGGACACCAATACGCAACTTGCGAGTGTCCCCTGGAGCTTCGCCCTGGACGTTCTGCGTCGTCGACAACAGTGCACGTGCGCTGCGTGCAGCGCTAAGTAAAGCGGGGTAGTTTGGGACTTGTCCTGGAAACGGTGTTCCCGCGAGCTGTCGGTCGTCCATACCGTCAACACCTGCAATTACGCGCAATAGCTCTGCGTTAGCCAACACATCTCGCGACATTGGGCCGGTATGGTCGATAGAGGTTTCGCTGGAGATGATACCCGTGTACGGGACCAGGCCAAAAGTGGGTTTGAGGCCGACGAGTCCACAATGGGAAGAAGGCTACGTCGATAGACTAAGTCATAGACTGTAATGAAAAGGATTGGCTTACAATACGAATGGATCCGCCCTGATCTCCACCGATAGCCAAGTCGGCTTCATTTACAACGAGAAGAACTGCACATCCAGAAGTCGAACCCCCGGCTGATCGAGTTTGGTCGTACGGATTGCCGACTGGCCCGTGTGCGGCAGTGTTCGAGACACCGTATGCGCAAACTGTGGACCGTTAGTATGCGAATACGAGGCGAAATATCAACGAACAATTCTCGCAAGTTCCCTTTCCAACGATCTAATACGGATTCAGCAGATATTTAGAGGCGAGAATGAGTCGGCGTACAATGCCTCCTGATTCTAGAATTCGTGTCACGACTGTTGCATCTGTAGTGGGCACCCAGTCCGAGAAGACGCTAGTCCCAAACTCGCAAGGCACACCGGCAAGACAGACGTTATCCTTGGCGGAGTAAGTTACACGTTCAACGTATGAGGCAATGTGTTCACCTTCAAGATGATTCGCTGTCCAGCAAGTGGTCCAGATGTAGCTTCTTCTCCTGTACTTTTCACCGTGGCTTTGGCTGCCCATGCATTGTGCGGGTTGTCTTCAGGTGGTGGCCTTGAAATATCTGTTCGCGGAAAGCGTGCAAAGTCTACGGGTGGTAAGAAGTCTAGATCGCAACCGAATAAGTTCATCGTGTGCACATAAGCAAGCATTTCATGCAGACCGTCCATATTTGCCACTTGTTCCATCACCTCGCGCGCACTGTTTAGCATTTCGGTGAAATCAGCTTCATAGCGTTCGGGTACACGGAGTCCTAGCTCTGCTGCAGTCTTCTGGACAAGTTCCTTCGTGACTTCAGGAGATCGAGGTAGTGGAGCAGGTTGTATCTGGTCAGTCATCTTCGTCTTCTGAGAGCCAAGCGTGCAAGAGAGGGTGAAGGTAGCGATATCCCACAGGACAGAGTATATGTACACCGATGGTCGTTTCACACCCACTCATCCTTATCGTTGACCTCTTATCGGTCAATGTCTTGGAGACTCTCACAGGACCTGAGGCCAGCTTTGATTATGTCAGATTCTCAGAGGAAAAGACGAATACCGTACCCTGAGATCTTACCAGCAAAGCGTCAAAGATACGATGATATCACGCATCACATAGCTGGGACATTGACGGAAAGTTGTTGACTTTTACTGTAGCTTTGAAGTATGAACGCAATGACATAGCATAGTAGTGACAATCACGCACCTTCTACCATACCTCAGCCTGACGAGGTCGTGGTCGCGGTTCAAGTCCTCGCCGCCGGCGATCACAGTTTGCGGAACGCGTAATGAGCGGCATTGGCGCCCGACGCTGAGCGAGCAGACCCGCAGTGTCCAAACTTTCGCTCATTCTGCCACCTTCCTCATCGTGGTGGACGTCGTCCGCCGTCAGTTTCCTTCTCTTTCTGCATGAACTTCTTTGCTTTGTTCCGGACGTCAGCCTCGACAGCAAGATCATGTAGTTTGCGCGTTTTGAGCGAAGCGGGGCCCTCCTCTCGCCCTTGGGTGCAGGTCGCACGACAGAGGCGGCAGTTCAACACCTCCACGGTAACAGATTACCAGCCTACCCATATATCTAACTACCCGAGATGGATTAATAGACCGCAGCCGGCTCAGTCGACAGAGTCGGGCGAAGCAGGAGAGAGTCACGACCCACAGCAGCCAGGAGCTGTTCGATTAGACAGCCCGGAAGGCGGTCAAGCACCCCCAGACTCTTCTGCACCCCCTTCATCATCTTCCGGTTCCTCTGGAGATAATTCAGATGGTTCCTCCTCGAACTCGCCACCACCTTCACCTCCGCCAGCGCCGGATCCTCCGGCCCAACCTCAGACGTCGATATCAAAGCAGGCGGTGCCGGAGCTATATCCAGAGGTTCTTGCACTACCCATTGCGCGTCGTCCATTGTTCCCCGGTTTCTACAAAGCTGTCGTCGTCCGCAATCCCGCCGTGGTCGCTGCAATCAAGGAGATGATGCGCCGTGGGCAGCCGTACCTCGGAGCGTTCCTGCTCAAGGACGAACACGCAGATAGCGACGTCATTACGGACATCAACTCGGTTCATCAGGTTGGCGTGTTTGCTCAGGTTACCAGCGTGTTTGCTGCGAACACCCCTGGAGGCAAAGAGGGTGCTGAACAGGAGGAGGGTCTTACTGCCGTGTTGTATCCCCACCGGCGCATCAAGATCACGGAACTCGTTAGGGCTGGAAAGGCTGCTTCTACTGTCAAGGTTGAGCCCACGGACGAAGCACAACCGGAAGTACAGCAGCAGCCTACCCCTCCATCGACGCCACCTCCAGAGTCCGGCGAAAGCGAAGCTGTCACCCCGAAGGAACCTTTGTCCCCTGCATTAATTCAGACGTCATTCCTGCACTCGTATGACATCTCCGTCGTACATGTCGATAATTTGGCCACGCAACCATACAACAAGGACGATCAGTACATTCGCGCCTTCATGTCTGAAATTGTCTCAGTCTTCAAGGACATCGCACAGCTGAACCCTCTCTTCCGCGACCAGATTACCAACTTCTCGATCAACCAAGTCGCGTCTAACGTATTCGACGAGCCGGACAAGCTTGCTGACTTTGCGGCCGCTGTATCAACGGGCGAGGTCCAAGAACTACAGGATGTCCTGGAAAGCCTGAACGTTGAGGATCGCTTGCGTAAAGCGCTTCTGGTTTTGAAGAAGGAACTCATCAATGCACAACTTCAAAGCAAGCTGTCGAGGGACGTTGACAGCAAGATTGCGAAGCGGCAGCGAGAGTACTACTTGATGGAGCAGCTGAAGGGTATCAAGAAGGAGCTGGGTATGGAGTCTGACGGAAAGGACAAGATGATAGAGAAGTTCAAGGAGCGGGCTGCGTCACTCAAGATGCCAGAGGCCGTGAAGAAGGTGTTCGACGAGGAGCTCAACAAGCTGCAGCACCTCGAACCTGCTGCATCGGAGGCAAACGTCACACGCAACTACTTGGAATGGCTCACGCAGGTGCGTCTAATCCACATGGCAAATGTTCAATTTTACTAATCGTCACTGCTCAGATCCCTTGGGGTCAGCACTCGCAAGAGAACTACTCGATCACGCATGCGCAGAAGGTCCTCGACGAGGATCATTATGGCCTGAAAGACGTCAAGGACCGCATTCTCGAATTCCTCGCTGTTGGTAAACTCCGCGGAACAGTCGAAGGCAAGATCATCTGCCTCGTTGGACCTCCCGGTGTCGGTAAAACGTCTATCGGCAAGTCTATCGCGCGCGCCCTCGACAGGCAGTTCTTCCGGTTCTCAGTGGGCGGTCTCACCGACGTCGCGGAGATCAAGGGTCACAGACGTACATATGTCGGGTGAGTTCTTGTCATAGATGTCATCAGAGTGCAATCAAGTGACAATGTGGGTGGCATTATTGATGTACAGGGCGCTTCCGGGGAAGATCATCCAGGCACTTAAGCGCGTGGGCACCGAGAACCCCCTAGTGCTCATTGATGAAGTGGACAAGATCGGGCGAGGGCATAATGGCGACCCTGCGAGCGCCCTGCTCGAGATGCTCGATCCCGAGCAGAACACGGCGTTCCTCGATCATTACATGGACGTACCGGTTGATCTATCTCGTGTCCTTTTCGTTTGCACAGGTGAGTTTTGTAGACGCGGCGTGTTGGTCAACACTACTGACTCGTCTCTCAGCCAATGTGCTCGACACTATCCCCGCGCCGCTGTTGGATCGTATGGAAGTTCTCGAGGTCAGCGGCTACGTCTCGGAAGAGAAAATGTGCATCGCGGAACGATACCTGGCACCTCAAGCCAAGGAAGCATCCGGTCTGAAGAATGCCGACGTTCTACTCGAGCCCGCCACTATTGACGTACTGATCAAGTACTACTGCCGTGAGAGCGGTGTCAGGAACTTGAAGAAACACATCGACAAGGTGAGCGCTAGCCGTATGCTGTGTTTGTGTCACTTATTGAAGATGCGGGACATAGATTTATCGGAAAGCGGCTTTGAAGCTTGTGCAGGACCTCGGAGAGGATGTTTTCCCGGAACCGCCTGCTACTGATGCCGCTACGGAAGAAGGGGAGAAGACGGTTGAGAAACAGGCTGCACCGCCCAACGAACCTGCTGCTGTGGACACTGCGACGCCCAAACAAGACACAGAAGATGGTCAGAAAGAAACGAACATCACCACGGCAGAGCGGGAGCCACTTAAAGTGCCGGATACCGTGCACGTTCGTATCACGCCAGGGAACCTCAAGGACTACGTCGGCCCACCTGTGTATTACAAGGACAGGATGTACGTGAACGCGCCGCCACCCGGAGTTAGCACTGGTCTCGGTTACTTGGGTAACGGCTCGGGAGCTGTGATGCCGATCGAGGCGACGGTATGTTTAACATCGCCAGACTCTCACGCGCACTCACCTCTGTTCGTAGAGCATGCCTGGAAAGGGCGGGCTTCAGTTGACCGGGAAGCTCGGCGAAGTCATCAGGGAAAGCGCGCAAATAGCCCTTAGCTGGGTGAAGGCGCACGCATACGACCTCGGCATTACGCAAAGCCCCGATGACCAGATTCTCAACGACCGAGACATCCACGTCCATATGCCGGAAGGCAGCATTGGTAAAGAGGGTCCGAGCGCCGGAACGGCACTTTTGACTGCCTTTGTGTCTCTCTTCACAAAGCTTAAAGTTCACCCCGATATTGGTGAGTGCTGTCGGAATTACATCCTCAGCTGAAGTTGATGTTCGTGTAGCTATGACTGGCGAGATATCGCTTGTTGGTCAAGTCCTTCCTGTCGGCGGCTTGAAAGAGAAGATTCTGGCTGCTCATCGCGCAGGCATCAAGACCATCATTGCCCCCGAGGCGAACCGCCCCGACATTGAGGAAAACGTGCCAGAGAGTGTCAAGACGGGCATACGTTTTGTGTACGTTGAGAATGTGCAGGAGGTTTTGCAGGAAGTCTTCCGAGATGAGCCTTCGGCGGAGCGGTGGAAGGAGACTCTTCGCTCTTAGTCTTAATGCTTTCTTTTCGCCACATCGATAAATTTACAGTTGTCTCATTAGCTATTATACTATAGAACGTGCTTCTATACGCTGCAATTTACTGTATACTACACATATTCACAGCAACCCAGCTCTACGACCGGATAACGACAAGATAATGTCCAGATAAAACGTTCGACGTTGGCGGGCAAAAGAAAAATAACAACTGTCATACAGGCGCGATATCGTTGACTTTCGTCGTACTCTCCGATTCGTGGAAAATTCGTTCGGTTACTGTCTCTACCCTGATCTTCACAGACCAACAAATCAGGTAAGGCTTCAATGCAGGCAACGAGCGAACTCACCCCTTCCACGGTGTTCGATCCAGCGGTCACCGTGGTATCAGTTTGGGATGGGCGTGGCCGCAACTTAGATAGACGAATGGAAACAAGACCATGTTGATCTCTTGCTGGTTTCTCTCTACGTGTATTGAGGAGGGCCAATAATGACGAGAAAATAACTGAGAGAAATTCAGGTGAGCGACGGCAATTTATATAGCGAAGAAAGCAACTTACTTCGTGGCAGCAGCGATGACACAGCGATGAAAGCGAATGTGTCCTGCCCAAGAGCGTACTAGATGTACATATGAGCCTCCGGGGACATCATTCTTTTTTTGTCTTTCGAGACACGTACCGAAAGGATTGACCCTAGTCTCATGACACTATCCCAAGATCAAGATTAATTTAGTCAGCTTGGACCCACTCCCCAGAATCAGTTCAGTCACTGACGTTGTCAAAGCGCACGTATTGATTGTATACAGAATCAACACGCGAAGGATAGAGTCGGTACTGTTGTTTGATCGTGTTAGCGAATTATCGCGAGTGAGGCTGAGTTGAACTAACACTCTGATACCTGTCCGCCGTTGATAGAGCATTCGGCTCAGAGTCGTCGTGATGATCAAATCTGCCGCCAATTGACTGCCAAACGTGGCGTACCAAAGCCACTGTTTCCGACGTTATCATCCGCTTCGAAATTATTAAAACCTTTCGTACTTACGGAGAAATGATCATTGACAAAGGCGTATGTTTGGCCCAGTCTAGCGGGCGTTGTTGTCAGGGGTACCTGTGTGGAAGAAGAACTAAAGTATTTACTCACGCGAGACAGAAGAAACCTGAGAACAATGAATTGATTTAAATGACTACGGGTAATGTGTATGCTTACCAAGCCCAGTGCCTGCGCGGAAAAGATGAGTAAGAAGCCATCGCCTCGTGATATCAGCCTGTGGCTCACAGAAAGAGAATAGAGTCATAATTCCCTGAGAATTGACACGCCTTAGTATACTATAGATTTCAATTCTATGAAGCATCACTTACTATGATCCCAACAGCGATGACTCTATGTTCATTTCCCACTATCATATCGAGCGTGGATTAGCTCCCGAAACCAGTCACGAGTAGCACTGCTCACACTTCCAAACCCTGAACGCATATACCCTATGTTTCGATGAGTGCTTGAGCGCGAGAGCATTGACATGACAACAACATACCCGGTGACTGCACAGTCGCCGACCAGCTGAAACAACAGATTAGCATCATGAATACTGCCACTGAAGCGAACGCCGTACGCCAACTAGCCAGTCTGCCTGTGCCGAGTAAACGACGTAAGTATTTTTTCTCTATATGACAACACGGGGACAAACCAGTATAGACCTGAAACTCTTTGAGTACTTTCCAGTGTACAGGTGAAGCCAGTGATCAACTTACCAATGGGGCAAAAGCAGTGCTAGAGGATTTAGGAAATTTGTGACATTATACCAATATGTCGTCACAAGGTACAGTATTAGGCCAACAGTATTCTGTATCCTTCGAGCAGATCAGTTGCGCACGATCCCATACGTAAAAAGGCTGGATCGAATTCTCACCATAAGATGAAGATCTAAGAGACGGATGAGATCGACAGTCAACAAGTTAACGAAAATGCAACGTACCAATGACTTCAGGAACACATGATCACGGTCGAACCGGTGATGATAGTTGTAGTATTGCACGGTGGCTATTCCGTAGAATCTGACCACACAACGCTCAGTGCTGCTTTACTTTCACAACGATGAACATCTGCAACGCACACTGCATTCAAGCCAAAACCTGGCCTGCCCGTCAGATATGCCATACAAAGAATTAGACAAGAGAAGACGTACCTATGTCGAGTGCGCCGAGCGTTTTATCGAAGCGCAACACGGCAAGAGCATGTATGGGCGACGGTTGAGCCATTGCGGGGACTGGACAGCCCAGGCTTGTAGGGGCCCTTGTACTTATAAAGTGGGGGAAGTACTGATGGGTTCGACGGGCGCTGGAGAAGTGGTAAAAGGAACCGAGACAGTCCCGTGATGACTGCCACCAGCCACTGCGAGCCTCGCGCTTCCATGTACGTACTCCATGGCCTGGAGTAGGCAGTTGAGGAACGGGCTTATCCAGGTACGCCCGTGTTGACAACTGATGGTGTCGTTCAACTGGACAGCTGCCAGTGAAAACTTAGCTCAAAGCATGCTCGAGGCTATTCCGGTGAACATCAGCTCAGGATCATAGATCTCCGAAAGATCATGTCTCGAGGATGAGAGTTGAGAACTTGTTGGAAGAACCAGGATGCTCCAGTAACGGCGTGACAGAAACCCGTCTGTTGAACCCCCTGTCGATAATGCATCCGGAAAATATCAGAATTGTATACGCGCCTAAATCACTATGAGACTTTGCATAGGACGGCGAATCTGAGGCCGCACTCGGCGGTGTAAAGCAACAGACGTCAAGCGTAGTTCATGGACTCGACTGACTTCCAGGACATGCAGGCAGGAGCATAAGCCGGAGAAGAAGGTAAAGTTAGAGCAAGCCTTCAATTCAGCCTCTAGAAGCTGCACACACGAACTTTAAGTCAGCGAATACGAGTGTCATACAATAATGGTACTTACCGTAGCATATTGCAATCATTACCACAATTCTAGCTCAAGTTCCCTGCACGCGGTTGGAAAACAATAGGTTCGTTTATTGAATGAATCGGTCACGTACAAAGTGGTAAAAGACTAAGTTCGAGTCATTTAACCGCAGCAATTGTGTGTGCCACGATCCTGAGCAGTAAACTTTCTCCATCCGTTAAACTTCTGCTTGGGACGAAGGAGCCTCTTAAAGGATCTGGCTATGATGTGAGGTCTTCCCACTGCGAGATAGAGCCGATGCGTGCCAGACTGCGTGAAGGAAAGACGAGACAGCTGGTGAGCCCTTCCAAGCCGGCTCGGAAGCGCCGTCGACACGATGAAAACCAAATTTGGTCATCGAGCGCTGTTTCGCGGAGATTCAACAAGTAGTCAGCCGAATGAAAACCACACGAACATATCAAGAACTGAGAGGTTTTGCTCGTTTGACATTGATTTTCACGTATCTATCACATATCTAGTAGACATCTAACATTGAGAATAGTGATCTCCATTCTTCGACCAATAGACACTTTCAATGTCCGACCGGCAGAATCCGTGACCGTCACCAGTGGCCTCGAAGCTTTGTGAAGGAACAAATATTGATCATACCATCTCGATGAATGAATCGCAAACGAGACCGAACGATCTTCCATCTCACGGGTCTCTATGTCTGGATCTCTACAGTCGGTGTTGATTCGTAGAAATGTTCCGTCGTAGTGTTCACTTTGATCTACATACCAGTGTATGAGCTCGTCGCTACGGTTCGTGCTGAGCTGGAGAACAAGGTTGGTACTCACACGAGTCTCCACAGCTTCCAATACCCCTTCTTTGCTATGCGGTACCAACGAGCCGGACGGCTCTTGCGGTAGCCTCGATAAATGGATGGACACCATCTCGCTTGTGTATGTCTCCCGCATTGACCGACGTGAGTTGAGGTAAGCCATCACCGAAGAAAATATCACTATTTATGCCCGGTATCAGCCAAAGAATGCAAGATTTCTGATGAGAACCTACGCCGAGGCTGTAAGCTGGAGATGAGCAGCACTATGAACGTGGCTTCACCAAAATGGTACTATATTCGGCAATGTCAATATCTGCCAAGTTGAGATGCATAGATAACTCGATACGTACGGCAATCATTGATGCTGCTCTCATGAAGCTTCCAATATGTTAGTTTATCGAGATCCGTACTTTGATGTAGCACTTACCTTGCCAACGCGCCTGTATTTATGCTATAAAGCATCAAGACTCGAATCAGCGAGTCCGTCCTGTGCGGTAGCGTATGAGTCAGCGTGATGCTAAATCAGTGGATGTTGTGCTAACCTAGGAACTCCCGTGCGCCGTGCATATAAGGTGATACATAATGCCACAGATATTATAGCGTCTGCGACAAGTTCGCTTCCAAAGGTTAGATACCAGAGCCACTGGGTCCAGTCAGACCTAATCGAAACACGCCGTGTGTATGCACTTATGCACTCACCGAGTACTTGCTTATCTCAATGTAGGTGCGATTCAGTCTAGCAGCAACATGATATCAGCGACAGCGTCACGCCGAGACTGCAATGAAGCTCACCCGAGTACAAAGAAAGCTTTTTGAAGCCACTGACGTCAACATGAAACGTCAAAAGAGTCGCGCAAACTGACCTATGCCTGAACCTGTAAGATAGTTTGGGTAAGCATATCTGTGCTGAGTTTGGTATGAAATCATTCATACCGAACGAAAGCAACATCATCGTTCTTGCTCGCCAAAGCGAGCAAGCATTCCCCGGTGTAATTTGGGCGTCTATCTGCAGTTTTGGAGCTGCTTACGTCATGCTGATTAGAGTTCACGCGTTCACGTACGGAGGAACGTTCGCTCACTTTCTATGTTTCTATGTCTAAAACCAGTGCGCTGCTGTCGATGTGTAGTCAGGTACTACTACTATGAGCTCTCTCTTTGACGAATATGAGTCTGCAGCTTGACTTGACAAGGTGAATGGCTCCTTAAGTTCGATCTAGTGGTGCTGATCACAGAGGATTCAGTCCCAGTCAAGCTTGGAACTGCCAGCGTTCTCGTCGCGTCTGCTCTCCGCAGAATGGGACGCAAAACTGAGTCATACCACATGTATTCAACAGGCTGTAGTGAACGGTCTGATATTCCAGTTTATCTTCACACAGGTCACCGTGCAAGATTACTGCGGCCTTGCCGGTGCCCTCTTCAAGTCGTCGCCTCATCGAGGCATTTGAAACGGTCGACCTGGACGATACGATGTACACGTAGATGTAGTAAATGGAAGTTGTCAGAGCTGTACTCCCTCCGACATCCTTCGATCGACCGGTGTGAATGGTTTCATGCGTTAACAGCGATGCATTTCGCAATAGTTATTTTCCTTTTATGAAGTTGCACAGTCTGATATAGGGAAGGAAGGGTTGGATGTTGAAGTCTAGCGTAGATTCGAGTAGCAGAGTGCGTTCACTACTCGCAGCTGCGTATTGGCGAGCAAGCATCGCCGCCCGCGCAGCGGCGGCATTTCGTCGAGTTGTCTTATAATTGCGTTCAAAAGTTAGCGGGCGGCGAATTGTAGTAGAACAGGGAGCGGACTTACTATAAGTAAAACTGGGTATATCATGTTCCCAACTGAGACACAAAGTTAGTACAATGACACTGTATGAGCCTGGCAGAAATAAGTATGTACGTTTCCACAGCCTGGACGCGTAAATCCTATGCAAAGTCGGTGAGGTAGGCCGAAGAACATATGTTTCCGGGAATACTGACATCGTAACTATACAATCCGCGAGAAGCTACCCACATCATCAGTAATATGAAGATCAAGACGAGTGACGACTTACGCCGAATAGAAAATAGGACTAGGATGTACAGACGCAGTCAATATCGGGTGGTAGACGAAAGTAAGCATTTCAATACCATGATATACCTGTTTTGACATCGATTTAATGAGCTAATAACAAGAGTGATAATATTTGATACGCGCCAAGTCGGAGCATCCAATGCCAACGGATTCATGAAGTTGATCACAGTGTAATAGAAAACGCCTGCCAGATATGCTATCATCTCCAGGGTGTTAAGAATCCTATATGATCCGTGGTCAACTCGTTGAATTCACGGCTGGTGCAGAGTCATACCATAGGAAGAAAATCTAAACAGCGGCCTCATTCAGATACACAACTTGGCGTGATTAATGTGCTTAACGTACGACTGATTTCATGACAATGGGATCGCTCCTGCGCCAATAACGGCGGAAGTAGTTATACACCTGTACTGTAGTGATACCATACAAGCTATGAAAGGGGAGAATGGTTATGTGAATCGCCGCGGTATGACGCTTACAACACTTACAGTGCATTTAGCGTGTTACCTGGTTATTGAGTTTAGCTTGGCTGTTACGATACTAACGAAGTGAACCTTACCAATGTTCAGTATCCCGATGGTCTTGTAGAGCAAGGACTGATCTATGGTCAATCCAGGGAGAGGCGGCATGTTGAAGAGCGGACCGCTCTGGGTAACAGCTACCTACTACTCAACCAGGAGAGGATCGAGAGGTCAGACAATGGCTTCCCTTATATACGGATCCAGGGCGATGATATGATGTATACTGTGGGATGCGCTTCCCGTAATCAGAAATAAGGTCAGAGCTGCATTGCATTGATAGGCTACTTACAGGGTCGCAACTGGAAAGGCCGCGCGGGGAAGCTAGGCACGCATTGAAAGGATCACAGGTGGAAGTCGTATCGGATGATTCATGGGCTCTGCGTTCTCAAATCGCCGCCCAGACCTTTTGGCGTATGCTAATGTGCTTGTTGGACATGTTTCCCGTGTGGGCGGTGATCGTTCTTGAGGGTGAGCTGGTGGTAGTCTTATAGTCATCTGGGGGGGTCACAGTGGAGGTCCCCCGGAGTTTGAAACCCTGAGTGGAGGCCGGGACGGCAATCAGAGGAGCGCTGATAGACGCCAATGCTCGCAGGTACTGT